>OU452229.1:4057183-4285253 GCA_911728455.2 Marthasterias glacialis | reverse complement strand
GTCATGGCACTGAGCCAATAGTAGTGTGTCATGACAAAGTGAATTGCAATAGATGCGCAATACCACATGGTGAAATCACTTTTGTACGTTTTTTTCCTCCACAGCATGAAAGGAGTTGAAACGGGACAACTACAGAGAATGGCGCCACCACCGGGGCCAGGTGCTTTTAACACGGTGATCTTCCGGAATACTAAGGATTCTGTGACGGGTAAATAATGGGTGTTACGTTTTGTTTAAACCCCTCTTTTCGGTCTGTTGTGATCTTCATTTATTTGCACATTCGGTGGTTTTGCTTGATGGTAAAGAAATCGTCTGAAAAGAAATAATTACATAACATTCCTGTAGTTATTTTCATCACGAGAAGCCGGTGGGAAACACCCCATTATGCAATCAGCAGTCTGCATCAGACTGCAGCTATTAGATATCATAACTACTTTCTGGGAAACAGTGGTATCAGGTCCAGTGAGGGTTGCACCATGCCCGAGATGTGGCAGAGGTCGTTGTGAACACTTTAAAAACCCATGACAGCACATACAAAAATGAGGTCATTTTTAAACTATATAAAGTTAATCTGCTAATTGATTATTGTATGCATAATGAGTTAGACATTGTATTGCTTGTGTACGTCAAGTAAGGTACGTTAAGTGGCCGATACAAAGGAATGTGCACTATTACAATAAAACATAATAACAAATAAAGTATTACACTCAGGCAGTAAAAGAGTGTCACTTAAAAATAAGGAAATGAAACGAGGGGAGATACCATTACGATGAAACTGAAACGGAGCAACAAAAGTTGGCAAAAAGAAAATATAATATTTTCAATAACAGAATCCTCTTCATGTACCGGGAAGTGGCGATTAAAAGAAAACATGAAAGTAATGTCACAAAGTACTCGCTCCTGAATCACAACAATCGCTATCAGTAAATGTCAATAAACCCGAAACTGATTTTTATTCTACGATTTGAACTGCATAGTTTGACTCCCTTACTCTCTTTGAATCAAGACAATGTACACCACCAGCGGTGGATTTTACAAAACTATAGTCACACTTAGGACTATAGTCCTAACTTACGACTTTAGTCCTATAAGTTAGGACTAGTTACTCATCCTAACTCGAGATAAGATTAGTCCTAGCGCTTTGTGAAAATCCACACCAGAGCTGCATTTATTGAATCTATGGGAACGGCATCTGATTCAGTAGTTATTTACATAACTGTACCTTCCTCTCATCCATTGCATGTAGCAAAAACACTCTATGTTTTGTTTTAGGAGATGTTCAGAGTTAATGATGGTGTGTGACACTGATGAAACAAAAAGTTAAATGTGATAAGATAAATGGGAAACTCTGTAGCGTTGGTTTGGAATCTTTTGCCAGAACTGGGTTAGGTTACTTGGTGGTTGTTGGGATCGGGAGGACAATATTATGATTCAGCGCGCTGTGACCAGGAGCTGCACTTGATAACTTAATCGCCCCCTACAGCCCCGCCCCCTCCTCTCCCCTCTCCGAAGGCATGACTAATACGTTGCACACAAAAACAACTGTCTTCTTGATTATGAGTTGTTGCTTCATGTTTTGGTGCCCTATAGACATCACATTGCTCCACGTAATCGATTGAAATATAGCAGGTCTAGATTGATGTCGTAATATTTTTTACCAAAATGCCTTTTGTACTAAAAGCATTTTGGTAAAAAATATTACGCCATCAATCTCGACCTGCTATAGAAGGGCCTTGTACGAAAAGGTTCACTCGGGAGGAATGCAAACTAATTGTTAATGAAAAATTAACAAGTGATTACTCGGGGTTTAACCTCGTCTAACCACATTGTACCGAGCCCTGGGGTTGTTATAATATAAGGTTCAACCCGTGTTTAAAGGTAAAATATAGGATTGGTAAAACTGTGCAGTGTGCTTACTTTGTGTGGTATAATATATACAGGAAAAACAAAAACCTGTGAAAATTTGGGCTCAATCCGTCGTCAGAGTCAGGAGAAAATAGTGAAACACTTTGCACACTTTTCAGCATGTAAACACTTTCAACATGTAAACATTGTCCTCAATTTTGATTGTTATAACCGAAATCAAAATCGGGGTTTTCAAATTCTATTTTCTAGACTTTGACAGTATTTCAGACAGAAATATTTGTATGAAAGATTGGTACTGGGTAGGAACGTCACAATCAGTACGCTTCCAGACTAAAATTAATACAAACATTTTAGAAACGAACCCTCCGCAGTGCATCCATTGTCCTCCCATTCACACCAACGCAACTAAACCAAGGCTGGGAGGTCAACTTGACTTGGCTCAGGTAGAACTAAAAATAAAATCAGTATTTAAAATGAAGGGAACCGTATGTCAAAATAGCGGCAGCATGTTAAAGGTCTACTGAGTAAAAGCCCGGTTCATACTTCACGCGAATGCGAACGCGAAGCGAATTTGACACTTCGCCTTCGCATTCGCGTGAAAAATGAACCGGTGTTTTAGGAAATGGGAACTTGAAAGGTTGCTATTTGACCCAAAGGTTCCGCCGAGAATGAAAACAAAATGTAAACGTGTTTTTCCAGAATATTGTTTTCCTTGGGAAAATCACAGATATGCTATAATGGTTGCGTTCGTACATACATTCTTGTGTCGAAGTATATAATATGTGACGTATTAAGTGTTAAAAACGTCATTGACATGTTATCAATACAGTGAGTACAGCATGCAAGAGTTTGTGTGATGTGAGACATTGCAAGAGGTGGATTTATATACCTGCGAATTGCGATAAAACACCATTTGTTAATATCTACAGCTGTATAAGTTTACAAACATACACATTATGAGGTCTAAATATTCATGATGTTGTTTCTTTGTCGCAGGTGACTTTGCAGTCAATATGTTTGCTGTAAGGAACGATGAGAGAGAAGAAGCGGAGAGAATGTCCTCTGACGTCTCCGAGTCAACCCTTGTGCCGACCTTCGCTACCATCACGCCCAAAACGATTGTAACCGCGGATCAAATCCAGAAGGAGAACGAGGGGACGACTGCTGCCGTACTGCACAGAGACCTCCCGGATGTTGTGAGTAACCCGCCTTCGCTCTGTAACAGTTCAATCAGTAACCGGCACTCCACCGGGAGCAGTCTGTACATGGAACTCATGAACCTCAGTCGGAACACCCGGATCCTGGAAGAACTGGCCGCGAGAAAAAAGACAATCCGGATCCGGGATCCAACTCAGCTAGAGCTAGATTGTGTGCTCCCGGACTTGTCGAATTATGACGGCGAATCGAGGCGTGGTGGTCGGCTTCAGCTGTGCCGCCAGACCTCACTGGACTCTGCCCGGTGCCGTGACAACCTCCCGCTACCCTGCAACTACGACCCTCACTATTTCAAGTTGTACGATGCGGACGACGACGACTCATCTGCCGCCTGGACCTCAGTAACGGCCAACACCACCCTAGAGAACATCCTCACCTCCGGCGATGAGGGTAACAGCAGCACGCTAAACAGTAGCCTCCACCGGAAGGGTTCCTCGAAGAGGAACTCGCGTCTATTGGACGAATCTCGCCTCCTCCTTCCCGTGCAGGAGTTCTTCAACGAGGCGATGGTGGATGATAACTTTGACGGTGACGAGGTCCTGTACGAGACCATCGATGAGATGGGGTACAGGAGGCGCACGGCCTCCTCCCGCCTCATGCGGAGCCTCATGGCGGCAAGAGAAGAGGCAGGGCAGCCCGGTCAAACTGTTGTGGTTGAAAATGCGTGGGAGAACTCTCAACAGAAAAAATACGACAGAATAGAACGCGGTGTGAAATCTCTGAAAAAGCAATCTGGCAAAGATTACAACTCACTAGTAGTCAAATCTTAATCTACTTTGTAATAAACCTGTTTATTGTTTTGTTCTTCCACTTAATAAAAACTATCGGTAAAATGCCTCACAAAGTATAGTGTACGATATGTATATATCCCCAATACAAGACGTAAACGTTTAGTAGGCCTACAATTGAGTTTTGCAGTTAGTACATTAACCATTTTAACTCTGGCGAAGTTCTCACACTCTACATAATCCTGGCAGGAACTTCATTCTGATTCTCAAGTAAAACTGCAAGTAGGTCGACTTAGTAGGTCGACTTAGTAGGTCGACTTGTGAAAGTGCAGGATGCGACCCTTACCTGATAGCACACTGTTATTATTATCTTATTTTGGACTATACAGTGTTTCACCCGTCATTCATTGTACACTAACATTATTGGGGGCCATACTAGACCGGAACTGACTTGTTACCGTTTCGGTGTAAAGCAGGATATTATTGTCAAGGGGTATTGTTGGCACCTAATTAGCCTTTCCCCATGAAATATGCTAATTACATTCACGCATGTGTACAGACACTATTGGTGGGCAAACGCCATAGAGTTGCGCACTAGGCAGACGCGCAAACGCGTGTGCGTCACACACACCACCATTAGCTAGCTCCACACAAAAAGGCGCGATGTTCCCTCATTTTGCCCACCAGTAGTGTTAGTGCGCACGCGTGCTGTGCAATTTACATATTTCATGGGATGGGGCTTTTGGGTCCATTGATTAGGGGGGAACACTTTGGGTTTCCCGATTTGGGAAGAAATGTAGTTCTAATTCAGAGTGAAAGTGTGGCCTCATTTGTATAAATAATGCAATGTGTCAATTTATGTAAACTGCTGTTTAGCTAATTATTGGTTTAAATACTGCAGTATATTACTGTGCATATGCAGTATCTGAATATAATAATTATGCATAGTTGATATATATGCACATAATTATGTCATGAGGTGAAAGTTCAATTAGCAACAACTGGTTTCCAGTTACGTAACATTTTGTGTTGCTGTTTATAGTACATGTATTAGTAATGCAGAGATGTAAAACGGAACCGCGGTATAGTTTTTTAGTTTGGTTTCGGATTCATTCTCAGCAGTGACGCGTACTATTCTACTATTGTATTGGGAAGACACGGCTGGTGATCTTGTTGTTTACCACAGTGTAGAACCACTGTTGTTAAGCCCTAACTGCTTTTAATTTATATATACATAATGCACAATATGATAATTACTGATCAGTTATTGGATAATTTCTTTAAACAAATGACAACTAATTTGTACAGCGATGATGGTTTCATTTCAAACTAAAACTTATACCATAGCTTTAAAGGCATTGCATACGTTTGGTAATGACTCTGAAAATCTTTGGCAATAAAAACTTACTTGGTATGGAGTACAGCAGCTTTGGATAGTATAATGCATTTTGAGAAACGTTTCACTTCGAAGTACTGCAGTTATGGAAAAATATATCACTTTTTATCCCCCCAAAACTTGAATCTGAGAAGCGTTATGGCCGTAACGCTTCTCAGAATGTGTATTCCAATGACGGATACTTCTTCTGCGTGAACGCAACCGCTCCAGATTTTTGGCGATATCTCAAAAACGCTGCCACCTTTTGAAATGAAATTTACACAGGTTAGTTTTATGGTATATATCTACAATTATATAGCATTAAGGCAAACGTACAGTTCCAAAAACCAAAGGTATACTTTGCCTTTAAGGCGCTACAAGGCCATCTGTTTACACATTTTCATCTTCTTTTTTAACCTCCCCCTTAAAAATCATTGCAGCATTGTTCAGCATCGCCTACATTTCAACGCGCAGACTTACCAGATTCGCATTTTCAAATTAATAATAAACACACTTTTCCATTGAAAAACCCTGTGTACCGTTTTGAAAAGAATACCTTTTTTTATGGAGCGCAAAAATAAGTTTCTGGTTTTATAAACACCCGCCTCCCTCTGCAGTGTGTGCCTTTTTGTGTTGTACACTGTATTACAAAGTGGCTGTGATGGTGATTGTTTTAAGCCCCAGCTCAACATCGGTAAACTGTCTGTAAATTCTTATATTATTCTGTGCACAAATCAAGACGAATGCAATAAAACCAACCAACCTGTGAAAATGTCAGCTCATTTCGTTGTTTCGTTTGCGAGAAAACGGTCAAGATGCAATCAGCATTTTTACACGCATTCCTATAGGCAGAGTTTTCGTCTCACTGTGACGAAAACTAATTTTGAATCTTATTTCATTTATTATTTACAAACCATAGGCCTAACACTTCAGGCGGTAATATTTCAAGGAAAGTTTTCTATACCATCATTATCTTTATACCATGTAAGGTAGATGTGAATCTGTAAACAGTATGTTTTTCTTCTTACCAATGTTGAGCTGGGGCTTTAGTGTTAATGTAAGTCACTGCCCAAACATTAAGTGCTCGTGTAACTGCGCGAACACATCTTGGGTTTTTTTGTTATCATTTATTTATACTTTTGTTGCGTGGGAGGGGGGGGGGGGGTAATTAAAACACGAACTGCCCTTATTAATGAGATAGCCCTAACATTATACACCGACAGCATAAACATTACTGAAATAGCCCTAACATTAGTTTTATACACAGACAGGATAAGCATTGTTATATTGTTATAAAGGTTTGTTACACTACATCACCGTGAAATTGTTGTGATGTGTTCTGACTCCATGCGACACTCCATGCCAAATCCGGAACCTCCCGCCAAAATCTCATTACTGGGTTTGTTTGGCTCATATCAGATAGCTGAGAAATAAGAGCTTTATTCCATTACCACCCAATTAGAGCCAAATAATGTAAGTATTTCTCGACATATACAGAATGATAAAGACATCACATCACTCTGATATCACGGCTGATATTTCTGTAGTCCTCGCTACAAATGCAATTTTACTGTTTGCGAGACCTGCCTGCCTGATTCTTGCCTTTCACCAAGGCCTTCGTGGATTAGACATTCTGTGTAGCCGCGAAGAACTGCAGCGAAGTGACCAAGTCAGCGCGCACGTGTGGCGAAGCCTCGCCACTCGGATCGTGTGCGCTGACTTGTATTGGTCTTCGCGGCTACGTAGCTGGCTAAGCCACGAAGGCCTTGACGAAAGGCTAGCCTGATTCTGGAATGGGGTATCACATTTTAACAACGAAGTATTAAAAGTATTTTTTAAAAATACATCCACATTGTGGGTTTTTTTTAATGACATACCTGGTACGAGATTCCTATAAATGTGAAATTGATTCTTGTCAAAACGTCTGTTATTATAGTTTTTTTTAAATTTATTTGTTAAACAGTTAAACGAAGTGAAACAAACTGTACAAAGCGAACGTCAAATCGGTTGTCACAGAATGAAATAGCGAAATAGTACATTGCCGTAATTTGAAATTTATTTTCTACACGCTAGTCAGCTACAACGTATGAGTATGAGTCGTCTATCACATTTTTTAAAATGATTTTTACATTAATTTTACGTACTTTTTTTCGAGGAATATTTATAAAAAGTACTGGTAGACAAGCTATATGCTGAGTCAATGTACAGCTGGAAGGAAAACATTTCAAATCATTCTTATATTTACACAGACTTGTCCAAATCATCTTCTGGAGTAAATATTACCGCGTTGTTACCAGCACAAGGTAAACATATATATCATCTGTAAAATGTACTCTCTTAATGTAAACGAGTGAAAAACCACTCTTTTTGTCCATCACACCACTCTTGCAAGACGCCATATAGCGGACAACTCTTTTTAGAGTGAAAAACATGTATTTTCACTAGATTTAGAGTGAAATTCACTCCACTTTCGCTCAAAAAAGAGTGGTGTAATAGAGTTTCACTCTCAACAAAGCCAAACTGACGCCACTCTGGCAGAGCGAGTGAAATTTTCACTCTTTTACATTTAGAGAGTAATAGTTATACATCCATGATGTATCAACATCACAAGTTTTAAACAAGTTCAGACCTTTCTCAAAACTTCACATTTTATAGTGGGGAAATACAGTATTTGTTGCCAGCCACTGTTAGTTGATTTTTAGCCCATTTGAAATGGATCAATCCGTTTACTGATCCATTTCGTATCGTATTTTAAACAAGAGAGGTCAGAGTTCAGGGTTATTTTATTAAAACATTACAAGTGATCAGGGTCAGTTTATAATGGGAACAACATTACGTTTGATACACACTAGTGCATCACAAGGCGCTATATATACAGTCGATGCAATGCGTTATACTGGAGCGACGGGACTACAGTGACGCCGCGTGCAGGGAAGGGGAGTTCTGACGATGAGGTCAAAATAAAATTGAACCCCTCGCACAGGCACGTCACACGCGGTGACTGTGCCACGCCCCCTATTTTGGGGAGTCGACAGGTAATAAAAGCGTGTAAAACAACGCATCGCCTCAAATTCGCGCTTTACCCAGTATAACACACAAGGACATTGACTCCCAAGCTGGCGCAGCCAAGATTATGGGAATGACGACGTCATGTGTATTGTGTCAACAAAATGAGGCTTGAATCCAGGAATGCCTTAAACAAAACACTTAACCACAGTGGCTTCCCTTAACCTAAGAGTACAAGGTATACCTACCCAGCATAACCATTACCACCATTGTACTTCAATAAGAGGCGAGATGGTCAATGATTGTACAAAAAGAAACAAAAAAGTGTCGACAAAACCATCTCTCTATATTACCGTACCTAACGGTACAGTTTCTTTGGCGATGGTGTCCCCGTTTATTCAGTTTATCATCGAAAAACGCGCTTGTCTGTTGTCGTTCTTACTCGGTGATATCGGCGTGGCATCGGCAGAGATTCTGTCGTATCCTTCAGAAGAGACAGCCCCATTGTCCCTGGTCCCTTTGCGGTTTAGCTTGGAGTACTCCCCATCCGACTCCGCGGTCGGAACTGCCGCATTACGCGGTTTCCTGCCAAGGGACAACTCTCGATTGATGCGCTCGTATTCATTGTCCTTGGTGGACTCCACCAGCAGAGGGAGTGGCTGATCTTCCGATTTGGTCTTCTTGGTCTGCTGACGCTGCTTGCTCGACTTGCCCGACTTGTCAAAGATCATCTTCAACGGAAATCGGCTAACAGCACTCTGGACGAACGAGGCGTCGCTCATGCTTCTTCGATCCCGAACCCCTCTAGTTGCTCCCCTCGTATCGACCTCAGCCTCTTGAGAGGCCTCGTTGAGCTTGAAGTAGAAAGGGTCGCCTTTGGTGGAATCCGGTGCTGATTCACGGCCCGGATCGGGTTTACAGAACATTGTCTTAGCGTACTCGTTCCCGTCTCCAGCTCGATCCCCATACGAGCGATTTGTAGTGTGCCTTTCTAGCGTTCCGAATGCTCCGTTCGGTGGAGCACCTTCCTCTTCGGGTATGGGGACGTCGCCCTCGGTGCTCGTCCTCTGGAACTGCTCTGTTTTCTTCAGCTCATACGTGATCCGCTTCATATCCACGTGGTGAGCGGTGGGGCCAAGCGTCCGCTTGGTTTTACTACGTGGGAGACTGAGGGAGCGTTTGTTCTTGCGCGTTAGTCTTGGCTTCGCTTTCTGGCCGAGTCCGCCCACTGCACCTTCACAGTTTACCGCGTCATTTACGTTCCTGTTGCCTTGTTGACCTCCACTGGGCCCGTCTTGTCGACCGTCGGGTTCAGAAGGAGACTGGGGAGCTGCCAACTCGTCATGGACAGTCTCCGGAGAGCTTGAACGTACCGGTCTGTAGGCGTCTTTGGCCCCCCTCGGCGAACCTGTCAAATTCAACCAATGAGATCGAGAATGGAGCGGTTTCGATGGTGTAAATCAATCAGCTGTATAAGATTTAATTTTGTGTGTGATTTTGGCAGATCATTTTGCAAACATTTAGGCTGAAACATCCTTTTTTTAATGTTTAAGGACCTGCTTTTAAAATGTTTTCACCATTGATAAACTGATGACTGTTTATGTGCGGCTCCTAATTGAAGCCCGAGTGAAATGTGCCACAGTCTAAAGTGTAGCCCAGACTTCAACCGGGCCACATTTTAAGGGTTGGGGGCACATTTTAGGGCCTGGCAACTTGATGGCCTCATGCTACATTTAGGGTTCCCACAGACGACCGAACAGTAGTCAAAGAAGTTGCTTTTTCGTTGAGCGTGTCATAAAACAAAAAAAAATGACAAAATAATGGCTGTCACACACACATACATGTTTTCATTGTGTTTTTCAATCTATACGCTGTACCTCCCTTTAATGTTTCAACCCACCTGTGTGTCCGAAGTTGAATCTTCCATTGCAGGCCTCTTTATCTACATCGAGTATCCTGATGAGAAATTATAAGGGAAACTTGAAAGCAACATACAGTAAGGACACGGTGTGAGACTTTCACCATTTCTGCCCTGTGCCCTGTTGGTAAAGGCAGTAATCACTTATAAGTCCTATTAAACCAATAGGTTCCACACCATTTTGCGAGTTCTAGCCTCAGTATGGGTTCATTTTTTTTTGTTTATTGCAGAAAAAGAAAAAACGGGTAAACTTGGCTATCGATCGGGATAATGGCTGAAATAACCGGACGATGGGTAGAAATGAAGGGGGGAAATGAAAAATAACGAGGGTGATTAATACCTGTGTGATTCCCAGCAAACTTTTCAAAATCAGTTGTGGATACTTTGCACATTATGACATGCATAATAGAGGAAGCCTTAATTCAGGGATGAGGTCTTCGTTTTAAAAAGACGAAAACTATGAACAGAATGTCAGACGTTAATTTCAGTGCGGTCTCTGGTGGAAGATGAAACCCCCACCTCCTGCCCGTCCTCCCCCTGCACCCCCACCCCTGAGCAATCGTCCGTTATACAACGGTTATGAGACACGCCCATTTGATTTTAGGTTTGACGGAAAAACCAATCATCTGAGAGAGTGTATAGAATGTCAAACTGAGCGAATGAATAAGTTATTACTTTGATTTCGAGAATGATTCTATAAGCGTCATTATAGATTTGCTCCCCTCCCCACATTATCGTGTCATCTTCAAGGGGTGGGGTAGGAGACTGGGGTGAGTTATCTTAAACAGATCCCCGGCCGGTAATCCATCTTAACACTGTGCAAACATTGTTCTGAATACAAAACATTGCGGATACATTTCCGCTATTTCCTGACTGTAAACAATACACTCATTGCCCAGTGAGGTTACTTTTCTAAATCTCTTGGTTGATTCACTTCGCGAGAAAAGATAACAATCATGGACATTTCAGTTTTATCTTATTGATGGCTATCTAAATGTGTTTGAAGTTTAACCTCGACAATTGGAATATTAGAGGGATTCCGTTGTTGTCTTTCCTTTTGTTGGCCGGTTTGTTGTTTTGTCTGGTTGTTGTTGTTTTTTTTTTGCTGTTGCTGCCGCGACTGTCACGCTGCACCCATCGCCATCGTCGCCGTCGTTTGAGCGAGCGAAATGCTGCTTTGCAAAAAAAAAAAAAAAAAAAACGTTTGCCGCGAATCTCTTCGTGATGCACTCGCATGGATGTTTTTTTTTAGCGATGAGCCCCAATGATGTTTCTCTCAGGCTTACATGACCCATTTTAACATCTTCCCATCCGGTGTTTACCCCGCCCACAACGGCACCACATAGGCTATTCAATAATTAATAAACCCATTTGGGAAAATTCAAGCAAATATTTCAACACTCACAAAAATGATGACTATCAATTATACGCAGTAAGCTTTCACAACACTTAAAGTAGGTCGATGTTTCGGAAACTCCTAGGTCTTTTTTTTTGGTGGTAATCAGAGAAGCACAGATCCATTTAGGAAAGTGACTAATTCAAGAACTTGGTCACCGATACTGAATGGTGCTATGTAAGCTTAGTATTAAAAGTGGGTCAGAATTGATCCGTGGTATAAACTCATTGACCTGATTCCCGAGTCATTCAGACTCGAACAGGGTCTGGATATACACGGATTTGTCTCGTCTTTTGTTGTTGTTGGAACCATTAAAGGAACGTAGGGGGGGGGGAAGAAAGAATGCAATGGCAGACTGAATCTTAGTTTTCCCAGTGTGTAAAGGGGGGCAAGGGGGTCAGCTGCCCCCCCTGTGGAACATCCACACACCCCCTTGCCTTTCCTGCTTATTTGCTAAAATCAGGCAATTTGAGACTTTACCTTGTCCCCTCTATCTGCCCCCCCCCCCTAGAATTCTAAACTTTTCGGGGGATTTAAATAGCTTTATACAGACTTTCTTTGTTATAATCAGTCCCATAGGTATCGCACTGGTTTCCTGTTCGAACCAAGAATAGGATATTAGCTCCGGATATGATTGGCGGGAGAGGTCAGGAAAGCTATTCATTCAGGTCCCCGGACCCTACTGCTATTTTATGTTGTAAATCCCCCTTCAGTGCTTCTATATTTAACTTTATCCCCAGCAAGCTGACAGGACACTCTAGACCAAGGCATTAATGGGTGTGTACACAACTGGGCCCGATTTCATAGAGGTGCTTAAGCAGAAACAAACTGCTTAACAATTTTCTGCCAAGCATAAATGAGCAGGATACCAGTCACAAATGGTACATGTGACATGGTAGTTTGGATGGTAACCTTATTCTGGCAAGCATAATTTTGTTGTGCTTTAGCTACTTTTTGTGCTTAAAGCAGCTCTATGACATTGGGCCCTGGTAATATAATCCCTCCCCGAAAAAAAAAGACAAAAAGGAAAAATCTTGAACTTTTCCTCAAATGCATAATGTCAATAAGACAAACTCATGTCTCTCAGTCTTTAGGATGCCCGCAGTTGAAGTTACTGCATGGCTTTGGAACTTAGTTTTGGTACCGCCGACCAGAAGGCAATTGGTTCAATTTCCATCCAAGCAGCCCAATGATGATCCGCCTCCCACCACCCCTTGGAAAACTCAGCAAGGACAGTACAATGTTTAAAAGTATATACGTCGTTGAGGGCCAGCTTTTTACAACCCCTTTAAACACGTATATAAAAAAGGGGTCTACCGGTCTAGTTTGGTACTTACCAAGCAACTATAGCACTTTGTTGGCGGTAGATCTTCCACAACGCAACAACAACCACCACAATCAAAACGATCAAAGCGAATAAGTTGACCGCGGTCGTCACCAAAATGTACACGCCTACGTGATCTATTGCAAAGACGCATAAACCAGTTATGAATGCATATACTAAAGCATTCGAAAATAATAAAATTAAACAATATTTTGCGATTGCAACATTTCCCCTTTTATAATCCATGACTTTGAAACTAGTCTTAAAATAACATCACCATGTTGGGTTTTTATATGAACAGTTTACTGTAATGCAAATCTGCCTGATCATTATTCTATAACTTTCGCGAGTCGTCTCATCTCCACCATTTTTTGTTGTTTTCCTCTTACCATTATAAAGACATGCTGAACAACTATATGTGTACATTCTATTGATGATAAAGTTTGGTACCTCCATTGTGCAGGTATAAAAGGTACTTTTCACTTCACAAACTTATACTTCACTTCACTTCACAAACTTAAACAAAATATAGTACCCCCGTCATTTCCTTTTAAAATATGTGGACTCATCCTCACAGCATTGTGACGAGCCTGTTTGACCACAACAAAATTTCGTAAGAAAAAAAACAAAAGCTTGAAGATGAAACGTGCAAACCCCACATCAAACTACAAGCAGATACTTCCAAATACAAAGGCAAAGAAGCAGCTAAAAATTATACTGCGTCAGAGCTGTTGAACTTATTTTACGTTTTTGTTTTTGTTCTTAGCTATTGCCATTTTTTTTAGAAGCTAGATGTGCTGAATAAACCTATATATAAAATGTAATCCGACGAGAAGATGTAGCATTTTAATACACATGACCCAGCCTCACAGAGCAGCTTATAACGGGTAATATTCCTTAGCTAGTTTATCTACTAAATAGACCCCCACCAATCTACCCCAACGGGCGCCCTCTTGCAGTCAAAAATAGGGCTTATTGTTTTGTGCTTTACTTATGCTTTTTTTATGGTTAAAGCGGATCTGTGAAATTAGTCCCTGTGTGCTCTTTTCGCACTCTAATAACTACCGAATCAAAATAAGACCGAGAATCTGAGGACCAACTGCTACTTTGGAGCCACACTGACTAAAATTCCAAAGTCAACATGTCAATACATCATAAGAAGAAGACACATTATTGACCTGGAAATGAGTCTGCCCTCCACTCGGCCCCAGATCACGGTCAAGTCTGACCCAGGAGTTGCAAAGGGTCAACCCAGAATTATTATACGTGCATGGAAATTTGAAAAATTCTCAACATGTACAGTTTGGGGTGAATTTTTTAAGTAATCTGCTTTCATTAGCTTTATTTTTTGGACGTCAGAGAAGAAAACAAACATGTTAGTGCAGAGGTAAAGTACATGATTGATGTTATGTCAAACCCTGGTTATTGAAAGTGATATGACAAGCAGTTCCTGCTTGGGTGTGGACCAAACGAAACTAAGAAGCTCGTGATATTTTATGACAGGGATGGAAAAATGTTTTAGAATGAAGTTTGAACAATGTCGGTGTACCTAGCAAACATGGATTTTTTATAGGGTATAATGTTAGGATAAACGCGCAGTTTTTGAGTATTTGCGAAGTTGTCTGAGCACGCAACATCAGACCCCAGGTTTACAGCGAATAAATAAACCACGAGCCCCAATTATCCAGAAGTTGAGAATTAAAAGTTGGATTCTCCTTCACCAAAAGAATAAAAAATAAAATTGAACATTATATTTAAATCAATAAATAAATGTAAAAACTTTGTTTCCTTGATGAGGACAATTGCGTGTTTAGAGTTGATGGCCGTTGTTATACTAGAACAAAAAACAATTATGAGTTTAAAAAAATAATAATGTACCGGTAATAATAAATTAATATTTACATAAACGAAAATATATACTAAGTCAAGCAATTTGAGGTAATCTTAGCTTAGCATGTCAGCAATGCCTTATTTTTGTTTTGAATTCCAGCGACTAAAGACAGTAATAAGAGAGTACTCACCCACAAAAGAACAATCACTGCGAATGAAAAGAAAGAACAAAACCCGCTTTTGTCATTTACGTAAAACACAAGCAATGTACATTTTCAGTACAGATGGACATATTTTTGTGGACAACCCCCCCCCCCCCCCCCGTTGAAATTACATTAAGCTTATCGAAATGACACATTTTATACCCATATTTTTTTTATCTCAAAGGTCCAGATATCACATTTGAGTGAGGTGGGGTGCACCCAACCAATAGGGGGGTGGGGGGTACCCCGTCCCTTCCCTAGTTACGACACTGCCCCCATCTTCTCGCAGTGACGTTATCTTGTGAGGACAGATCCAAGTCGGGGGAGTTGGGTTCCAACAAGACTTCAATAGGTTATCTGACACAACCGTCATCAGAGAACCAGCCTTCTTCTGGGCTCTGGTGGGATACAATAACGGCTTCCCTCCCCACCCCCACCCCAACACCTGCCCAACGAAATACACATGTTCTTAAAAGCTGACGATGACGAAAACGAGTACAGGTCTACACCAGGAACTGAGCGCACGCGAACACTTCATATAGTTCAAGTGAAAGAACCATAATAAATACATGTGTCCAACTTAAAGCAACCTTTGGTACGAACCACCGTATAAGATGACTCATGATAAAATTCAGTTTACCACGTACACTTCCCGTTCAGCGTGTCTAATGTGCTCTAGATTTACATTCATTTCCCTATCGTAATAGTACTGTACAGTCACAATCGAAGTTTGATAAAGCATTCAAATTGCACAGCTGGATAACCTTTTATCTCGGGCCTCAGCCATCTTTTCTGGTCCCTGCCGAATTTATAATATAACAGTCACCATCGCACGAAGTGCATAAAAAAGAAACCAGACTTATCTAATATCCAAGTTCAACTTGTTAGCGACATTCAATTGTCAGAACAGAAACTCACTATAGTTTCTTCATGGCGCTTTCTGACCGACACTTTAACATACAGTGATCGATCGTTTTCATTAAGTATTATTGTGTTGTCACAAATCGTGTCCGCTGGGAAAAACCAGTGATATCCGCATTGCAGTTCAAATTGGGTAGACGCTACAAGCGTGTCCCTATTTCGGGTAGTTTTGGTTGCAATAATGGCCATGAGTTACGATCGGAACCCAAAGCTCAGAACCCATGTAGAGTGACACAATTATAATTGTAACTCTATTACAGAGTTATTAAAAACTAGTGGGCGTACAAAAACATGCGACCAAGAAGCATTTTTGACCATTGATGAGAAAACGGCACTGACCAATGATTACACTGATCACTCATCAGTCTATACACAGCAAACATTTTCAGAGTGTACCATCGTATCTGCAATTGAACCACAGGGATTTTTGCCCACGGTGGGTCTGTGAGTTCCGTGTGTGACACTGCGAGTGCACCCTCTAGTTCTGTACTCCATGGTGACAATGCAATTCGTAAAAAAAACCTTTGGGGAAATGTTTCCATCCCCGTTTCCGGAAATTCCGGGTGAAGTCAAAAGACATGCAACACGCATGTTTTAATGGAGGCAATAAATTCAACAAAAGCATAATGAGGTTAATTATTGTTTACTTTTCTTGTATACGAGTCATGACATCAAGTGAACTCAGTTCGGAGAAATCAGTCGTTCACCTTTTAATGTTGCCGTTAAATTCACACAATTTTAATCGCCCCAGCATGTATTACTATACAATATTCACCACATGATAAACCAACCGGCCAAACTCAAGTTACAAATAGGCCTACCCAGTGGCTGCTGTTTGATTTGGCTGGCGGTTGGGATGGGGGTGGGATGGTAAGATATTGTTCACGACACAGGTAACAATCCAATTTTCGGTAAAGTACTTACCCATTTTCCGGTGACATGGTTACGTCGTTACAAAATCTCACCAGGCTATAACAAGTCAAGTAATTATGCACACAACATTCGTTAACAGCTCGTGTGAATCAACAATAATATAATAAATCTAGCCCATTCAGCTCCTACTCTTGTTCTGAATATCATGGGAACTCAACACCTCTCTATAACAAACCGTTACATTGTTTCACTTTCTGTTCCGTGATTGTTCAGTACAAATCTCTGCTTGGTTCCTTTCTCTATATTGATAGCAAGGAACCCTTTACGCAAGAACACCCATCTTCCATTTTCGATTCAATCATTGCTGGTGCATAACGAGTTGAACGACCAAAACCAGGCTCGATGACAAAGCCTGCGCAACGCTTTGCTTGTGTACCAGGAAATCAATGGTACAACAACACGAAATGCAACAGGTAAAGGCCAACCGGTGTTGTTTGTATTTCCAGCAGATAGCAGTAGTGACGCAAAAATCGGGTATTCCCCCAAATTTACCCAAAATAAAAAATATGGACCACAAAACCAGCAAACTATCGGGTCGTTTTTTATGCCACGGCTTAAAATCGATGGAGCAGCGGAGAAACTAGAGTAACATTTTGTGGGGGCACAAGGGGGTGCACCATTTTGTTTTCAAGGTGAAACTTCTGGCCAATTAAGACAGTTTGTATATTTTCCAAACTGTGTCAAGCTCCTTTTCAGCGCTCTTATGCCGTTTACTATTTTTGTATATGATAATAATACGACGTGGAGGTAAAACCAATCGCATTTTCTGAATGTTCAAAAAAGAAAGAAAACTACAGTTATTGAAATCACTACATAAAAGCTTATAAAATGTTTATCTTATTCGATCTAAAACGTTCAGATTTAACATTTGGGTGGGGTTGGAGGGAGGGGGTGGGGGCACCCGCGGTAAAGACTGAATTAAAGTCCGGGAGACCAGGAGACGGCCATTGGATGCACTCCACATTATTCATTACAGTTTTAAGGAAATGATATTGACCAAAAAGTCGTCCATTGTTGTTATTGTTTGAGTGTATACACTGAGCATGAGACTGGTCTCTTATCCAGGGAACTATTTGTAGGACATAAAAGGGAAAGAAGATATAGGAAAACAAGCCCAAGGTTTGATAATCATAGTTTCATTCATTACATATTACTTTCGTCTCTTGAATCTATATTATTTCGCTTTCTTTCCCAACGTTGAATAAACATGCACAATGCAGGGAAACCTATTTACGGCAGCTGTGTGAAAAACCTTGACCCTATTCGCTTACTCTCGAAAACCAAACAGTTTTCATGGCATACAGTAGTTTTGAACTTGTTTCCTTCAAATTATTTGGTTGGCCTATAGTAAAATTTTCTTTCCCCAAGCATCTGTTTAAATGAGCATCTTAAAATGTGAGTCCAAACAGCGCTGCAATTTTAACCGGCCCGATGCAAGACCATTGGAAATAAATGCTAGTCCTAATGATCGTTTGCATGCTGGATTCAAAGGTCGAGTGTGCCACTGTTATAATTTTTGGCCCTTTCCGCAACCACGGCTTCAGCATGGGCTCCGTTAATATTGGGACACTTTTGGGGACGCTAGATGGCAGCATAGTTAGGCCGTGTCCAAAGTAGCCTTTCGTCAAGGCCTTCGTGGCTTAACCAGCTATGTAGACGCGAAGACCAATACAAGTCAGCGCGCGCGTACGATCGAGTGGCGAAGCCACGAGGGCCTTTTCCCACCTGATTTTGCGGTTTTTGATGTTTCATGAAGTTTCAAACAGAACTGCTCAGAAACGTTAACCAATCACAAAGCGGATGAGGTTAATGCGCGCTGACCCCATCGCTTCTGATTGGCTGGGAATTTTGCTACCCTGTTGGGGTAGCAAAAATCGAGAAATAAAGAAAAACATTAGAATTTCCTTACAGTGGAAAAGGCCCTCGTGGCTTCGTCACTCGAGCGCGCTGACTTGGTCTTCGCTGCAGTTGCTTCGCGGCTACACAGCTGATGTCTAAGCCACGAAGGCCTTGGTGAAAGGCTGTGTCCGAAGCTGGGGCTACAGCTAGCTACGACTGGATCTCTCGCCGCGCGTTGAAGTACAGGAGGTCCATAGCAACAATCTTAACAACACAGCTGCTAATTTGGATACGGCCTTATAGAAATCGGTTCCATTTGGTGCTCCATATGTTTGCAGGGTGTACTCCCCTTCCTATTAATAATAATAATAATGAGTATTTATATAGCGCCGGTATCCGCCAATATGGCGCTCATGGCGCGCTTTTTAGGCTTTTTACTACAGGTTTTTTGAAGGTTTTTTAAATTGTGAGACCCATTTATGTAGCACCTTATAAGGGTTTACAAGGTGTTGCGGCGCATTCAGCAGCCACTGCCAGAAAGACCATGAAATAACCATGTAATGACAAAAGTGGCCAATGATAATGCGCCATGTCTGCCTAAACTAGTCTGAGCTAGTTTTGAGATATTCAAGTGAAATCCAGGCTCTGAAGGCTTTGTATCGAAATTGAACGGTTTTCATTGTGTCTGTTGTGTCTGTTCTGGAAAACTCTGGAATTCTGTTGAGAACTTTAGGGTCGGGTTTACTTCTGTACACAAGGGGAAGAGTGTGTTATCGTATGTGATTTTTAAAAAAAAATTATTTGGTGGTGGGGGGGGGGGGGGGGGGGGCTTCCTCTGCCACATATTGGGCATGGTATACACCGTTCTCATAATGTGCGCATGCTCATTATCATTACTACCAGATCCCCGTAAGCAATTTTTTCTGCAGTCCAGAATTGCCATCCTCAAAAACACCCCATTTTTTTTAAGGATTCCCTTTTTGGAATCGATTCAAAAAGAAAAAAAAATATTCCCATTGAAAAACATTACGACAGTGGCATTTTCGGACAGCAGAAAAAATAGAGCTCCCCGTAAACAATGACTTTACCTGGTAAGTCTGCTGCCACCTATCGTTCCAAAGTCTCCCATTATTTTGAAAACCGTTCAATTTCGATACGAACAGGCGGACGGTGCCTGAGCCTTCAGAGCCTGGATTTCACTTGAATATCTCAAAACTAGCTCAGACTAGTTTAGGCAGACATGGCGCATTATAATTGGCCACTTTTGTCACTACATGGTTATTTCATGGTATCACAGCTTGCAATGGAAACATCACGTATCCCTCTTGTGCGCGAACCTCGAGTTGGCCTACATCCAGTTGCCTAATAATAATTATCTCGAGGGTCTTTCGCAGGATGCTCCTAGCTGTTCACAAGCTCCCCCCTTCTGTAGATCTACCCTCACAGTTATTTCAACAGGATCTAGATGTTTTCCCAGCGCCTTCGGAATGATGCCACGTGACCACATACATGTCACGTGACATGTATGGGGTATACAATGTAAACGCACACGACGATTGTTGCATTTAGTTTATTCGACCGAGGCTTTTCTCGCTCGAAATCTGCGAAAATATTCCAGGGTTTGTACCAGAGACCTTCGAGTGGCTGAATAAAGCCAGGAAGGACAGTTCCAGCAAGTTTTGAAAATTGCACAAGTACCGTATAAAATAATGTGCACGATGTGTACTAGCGCACGACGGAACGTTAGGCCAGACGACCGCGATCACCACACACTTTTCAACACAAAAATTTCAAAGTTTTGAAGCTGAACTCATCCAAAGAAATTGCTTTCCAAAACTGTGTGATTCCTTTGCCTAAGTTGAAATTTTGCAAGGCTAGGTATAAATGCTCACTTTTCCACCGTTCTGTACCCTTTTGTTTTTTTACAGTGATTTAGGCCTACATTACAAACAAAATAACAGGCGGGTGGCTACAAAGTCGATCGTCCGACGCCGGTAGTGCATGGCTGAAAAAAAATCCATCTTTTTAGTAGAATTCTGTTAAATTATGAAACAGAGATGTGATTTAAATTAATGCCACAACATACTACTTTAAATAAAGGGGTTGATTAACTAGTTTATCACTTAACAAAAGTAGAATCGACTGTTTTTGTACTCAACTCCGTGTCACGGCGTATCTCCTTACACGCATTTTGCCATCAGCCGTATGGCGTTATACCCATAGGAGGTCACGTGACCGCATGTCAACATTGGTCGCGCAATATTGGTCTATTATTAAATATCTGTCGGTTGATTCAACAGTTTTGAGACAAACTCATCACGGCCGTGCCGTCGTCGCGTTAATAATTGAACCTCTATCAAAGAGCCAAGGGAAATATACATATTTTATACATTTTTATCAAACATGCAGAGATGAAACCACCTTGGTGGCTACATTAATCACATGGTACTTTAGAGGTCAACGTTACCTTGCCAAGCCTACTCCAACCTCCCACAAAACCTCCCGAAATAACCCATGCTACACTGTCACGTCAATGCACATGCATGCCTGGTTGCTTCGTTCTTGATAGGGCAAGGGCACAAGGCATTTTCTCCTTGACAAAGGGCACCTCTATGAGGAAATTCCAAATTTCTATTGGAACATTCCAAGGGGCACCAAGGCAATGAGCGGGGGGCAACATAGGCAATTGCCTCTGTTGCCTCCGTAAAATATGACATGTGTACTACTTGCATGTCCATTTCAACTGATGCACCTTAAGACAATAGCTTCACTCTCATCGGCATGTACGTCAATTCTCATTTAATTTATGGCATTTTAGCATGGGGTGGTATGATCAAGATTTATCCTTCTCTATTTGCAAGACTAGTTACGTTGAAGAAATGCCTGTCATGCCAAATGTAACACTTATACCACCCCACTTTGTAACATAATATTCTCATGTTCGAGGACCTTTACAATATTCAAATTGCAATTAATTATTCTGATTATTTTCATAAAGTACTCCCTCTTAATTTATGTAACAAGACATTTTTTCCGTTTTATGAAAATCTCCATTCTTACTCCACTCGACAACAAAATCTTATTCATTCGGTTGGTTCTTTTTGAGGGAGTGCTGCATCTGGTAATTATCGACATAATTTACAAAACAAATTTTAATTCTCTTCCATACAATATTAGAAATGATCTTGTTAATTCCTCCCGCAAAGTTTACGTGAAACATATCGAGGAGTTTTACATGGCCAAGTATGTGCATTTTGTGTGTATAAAACTTAATTGTTATTTCTGTCTGTCAGCGAGGCAGTAATTTGTTTTAATTTATGCAGAAAACGGTTATCATTTATTTTATAAATTGTGCTCCCATTTACTTTCACTGCACTATGCTGTAAACAATTCTACATATTATGTAATATTTGTTGACAGCAGTTCTGGGTGCTCCGATTTCAGAGGGCCAGTCCTTCTCTAGATGACGCCCCCATTCGTACCGTAGTTTTTTGTACTGCGTTTTGTATTATTATATTTAGGCTTCACCAAACTGTATATGAATGTATGAAAGAAAAGAAATAAACAAACACGTATTCTTTTTAGCACCGAGTTGTGGGGACTCCCTATTGTTCTATTATTCCTTTTCTATTGAATTATCTTGTGGGGACAGGGTTTGACAAAAAAAAAAAAAACAACACAAAAAAACCAACAAAAACCATGTGGGGACCTTTTCTCATTGTATAAATTTCCCCACAACGGTGTGTGCCTACCCAAACAAATGTGCATGCCCCAAAATGCCACAGTTATTGCCCACAGAGATATGGGTCGGTTTTCTCGTGAAACACTGATGGGAGGGTCAAGCGACCCTGCCCTTGTACATGTACAGTAGTTATCTTAAGCAGTTAGACGCCAATCCAAACTCGTTTCAAACAACAACAAAATTCGTGGGAAGATCAATCACACAATATTTAATTTCGCCATAACGTGAACACAATAATGGGCCGTCCCACCTTACAGGAGGGCCTTCCATAAACTATGCAGTTATCAATTTCATAACTTTCAAATTAAAATGTTATACAATACAGCTATGGATCAATTTATTACAAACTAACATTCAAGGGCCCCTCTTTTCTGCTGTAAATATTGTGTGCGTGTAGGAAATGATAACATCCATGACAAGGCATGTGTAATCAACTTTGATCAGAACATCTATTGTAAAAATGGTGCAAAATCATGTTTTCAGGTAAGCATGTCGAAGAAGTGATTTCAACACGGGGCTTATTTCTTGTTAATCTTTTGTTTTAAAGTATGTCAAAGACAAAAAAACAAACAAACAATATTTGGTTGTCCTTTTCCTTATCAAAAAGGAAAATATCATCAATAGAGACAATATTAATAAAATAATGTTTAAATGATAACAAAAAGTGATAAGGATAAGATTGTTTGGTATAACAGGCAGGCTAGGATGGTTGGCCGTGTAGTCTACAGAAAAAGTTCCAACCACAAAGAACTCGGCTAGCATCGGGGGAAAATGAATACGTGTAGAAATGACAAATCTTCCCAATTTACCGTGAAACTACACTTAATCAAAATCATGTACACTATGCAAAAACAGGATTTAAATTGTTATCGCTAGAGGACCTTTGTTCACCCTCCCCCTTCAAATTTTAATTTGGTCTGCTGATCTACCGAATCAACTGGGAAACCATTTCATTCTAACCTGGGAATCATACAGGATACCATTGTCAATCTTTACACATTCTTTTTTTTTCTTTCTTGGTTTGAATATTAATAACTCTCAATATAAACCACATAATGTCGGGGTGGATTTAAAATGCAATCCTAGATACCGGTCTCCTGAGTAGGTTCCAAGAAAAAACACTCTTCCTCCCCCCCTGTCTCGTGTGCGGCTAACATGCACCATTCTTCCAAAACAAAATAAAACACGCCATTAAAGGAATCTTATATCTACAGAGCAAACAGAATCAAGAAAGCTACCATAAGACAAAAGAGCCCCATGGCTTCGGATAACGCAAATCCCAAGATGGCATAGGTGAAGAGCTGCTGCTTCAGCGAGGGATTGCGGGCGTAGCCAATGATGAAGCTGCCGAACACCGTTCCGATACCAGCCCCTGAGCCAGCCATACCCACTGTGGCGGCACCAGCGCCGATGAACTTGGCGGCTGCTTCGACATCCTGTTGCACAGCTGAGGTTTGGAGACCACGGTTTAGGACCTACGGGAACAAAGTTCAATTTGGTCATTTGGCAGCTCAGACAAATTCTGTTAAGAAAGCTTTTGGAAAATAAACAAATAATAATAACAATAGTAAATCAAATAATAACAAAATAAATTAACAAAAATAAAATACACAATGCATTTTAAATGCATGATTTGTATGGTTCTAAATTAACACATAAAAATTACACTAGTGGGATATTTCACAAAGAGTTCACAAACTGCGAATCACTCTTAATTGCTAAGCAAAGTGTGATGTCACAATGCAAATCACTATGGTAATACTGACAACTCATCTTAGGATGAGTCTTAGTGCTTTGTGAAATCGACCTTAGATTAGATAAACCAAATAAATAAAAATAATTAAAAAATTAATAAATACAAATACATAATCCATTTTAAACGCATGATTTGTAAGGTTCTAAATTAACACTTTAAAATTACACTAGATAAGATAAACCAAAATATCAGTTTTGTGGTGATCCTGCTGGGAGAATAAAGTGGCACAAAAAGTAGAAGGGTTAAGCAGCGGATAAAAACTGGTTGAATGTTTGCTCTGTTTATTTCAAACACAACTACAACCTTCAGAACAAATAATCAATTTACACAAAAACAACACGTTTTAAATTCAAACAGGTTTGTGACGGTACTCGTTGACTTGTTGACTTAATGATTGGAGTTGGCAAGCGTGGCATTGATCAAAGAAAATTAAGTAAAGTCTTACCTGGTTAACTAGCGCCGTTACACTTGCTGTCTTTGTAACAGTGACGTTGGTGGTAAGTCCAGCTAGACCATTATACGTTGCCAAGTTACGCCTTGGTGTACTATGAAGACAGAAGAAAAAAAAGTTGACTTATTATAAACAGATATCAAAAGCGTAACTTTACCTCAATATCACTCATGGTTTATAACAGTCCAATTTGGTAGTCCTCTTATTCGGTACACAAAAATAAATGCAGTCAGGGAACTTTGGGGAAATATCCTGTCCATCAGGATGCAGCTTGTTAAGAAATTAGTAATCAATTATGTTGAGGTCAGCAAGGTCACAAAAGAACTTTTCATGGTAACCCTATCCCTGCTAAATACAACAAAACGCACCAAACGGTAAAGGTTGCTATAGTTTATTTCATTTAGCAGTCACCACAAATCCCATACTCTGTAGCACTGTGCTGCATTTAGCAGGATTCTACTTGGCCTTGACAGGTCCATGTGCAATTGGGAGTCCCCAGCAAACTTCAATGCATACTGGGGCATTTAGCAGGGTAAATGCCCAGTGCCAAGGCTGCTGTAAAACCAGCTCACTTAACAATGCAACAGAATCCTGTTGCATTTTGCTGCATTTAGCAGGGTTTTCATTTCAACTGTGTTGCATGTTGCTGCAGTTAGCAGGGTTTTCATGTGTTGCATTTTGCTGAATTTGGCAGGGTCTTCATTTCAACTGTGTTGCATTTTGCTGCAGTTAGCAGGGTTTTCATTTCAACTGTGTTGCATTTTGCTGCAGTTAGCAGGGTTTTCATTTCAGCAGTGTTGCATTTTGCTGCAGTTAGCAGGGTTTTCATTTCAGCTGTGTTGCATTTTGCTGCAGTTAGCAGGGTTTTCGTTTCAACTGTGTTGCATTTTGCTGCAGTTAGCAGGGTTTTCATTTCAATTGTGGTTGCATTTTGATGCATTTAGCAGGGTGCCTAGAAAACACCCTGGTGGACAGGGTCAAGGTGTTGCAACAAGACCTAGTTCCTCTACCAAGAAAATAAATTCCTCTCTTCAACCCCCAACCCCTCCTATAAATAAATAAAATAAAACTCAAGCAAAACTTAATATGATCAATATGTCTTTGGTAAGTTTTTAGTCGTTTTTTTCCTGTTTTAAGTGTTCTAAATTGATGCATTTCACATTGAAAATCAAATCCGTGTTCTTAGAATATGTTTTGTAGTTTTTGAAAGTGGTAAAAGATGGGCAAATCTGTTAACTAGTGTGACAGAAGTGGCTGAAAATGAATACATTGGCAATCCTTACACTACATGCTTCATAACCATTTGGTCTGCAACCGTTGGGAGGATTGAGGGTTACAATTTTCACATTATCTGTATCCATATTTGTCTACGTGATCATTGTTCGGCTTTGAAAACATAAATGTAAAAATATTTGTGTCCGTCCATGTCTCTTCTCACCTGTTTGACTTATCTTGACTGGTAACAGTTACTGCTAGAGGCCTAACCAGTGCTCTTGAGGTTCTGGCCAACTAGGGATAAAGACAAAAATCAATGGTAAATTCATTGAAGATCTCGGCAGTCTCTAGCATATCCAATAATACATAAGCAACACACCCATCCTCCCAACCAAATATCATTGCATGGCTCAGCTTCAACAATCGTAGCTCTTGGTAACAATTGGATCTCCATTTTAAGACTGTCGGGAGGACGATTATTGCAACTATGCATGGCTTTGCTCTAAATCATCGGACTGAAGATTCTTTACAAAGTCGTAACAGTCAATCTGTAATATTCAGATAACAATTATTAAAAAGAAACAGTCTCATAGACCGGAGCATTTGAATTTCTTTAGGGCAGCTCCTTGGGTACTCCTAGAACTATGAGGTTCGTTCCGCTATCGTCTCCACGAACCTCATAGAGTGACATGTACAAAATCCTATTCGAAACTTTCTGCCCTTCACGTTTACATGGCTACAGTTCTTTTTTTGAAATCAGATCTCGCCAAAACTAGGCTCTATGTGTTCTTTCAACTCTCATCGAGCGTTGCACGGGTCCAGAAAATTCACTCCGCAAACTAAAAGTTGTTAAAAAGTGATAAATTCTCACCGTAATTCAGATCCCATTCAAACAGTATTGCAACAAATATGGCGACCGGAGTTGCAAAATAAACTGGTAGTAGGAACCAGCCCATAGCACCAGCGCACCACATAGCAACTCCGGCCGCCATATTTGTTGCAATCCTGTTTGAATGGGATCTGAGTTACGGTGAGAATTTATCACTTTTTAACAACTTTTAGTTTGCGGAGTGGATTTTCTGGACCCGTGCAACACTCGATGAGAGTTGAAAGAATACATAGAGCCTAGTTTTGGAGAGATCTGATTTCAAAAAAGAACTGTAGCCATATAAACGTGAAGGGCAGAAAGTTTCGAATAGGATTTTGTACATGTCACTCTATGAGGTTCCTGGAGACGATAGCGAAACAAACCTCATAGTTCTAGGAGTACTCCTTGGGTACGAAACGACTGACATTCCGTGGCCATTAATAAAATTATAGCAGAAATGAAAATTTAAATGCACTCTTACTCCTGATTGTATTTACTCCAGTTTGATTTGGGATGTATTTAAAATTGGAAATAATGTACTGCCCTTTTCATAATACTGGTCATCAGTAAAATGGACTGACCAAAAACGCATGAAAGATTGAATTTGAAAGGTATGATGGTGAACCCAGACTCGGTTTGGGTGCACTACACCTGGACGAAAGACGGCCATTTTTATAAATATTTTCTTCTTATATATTTTAGACTTTGCACGAAGTCCATTCCATTTAATATATATTTACTGTAATACATACCAATGCCTGAGCGGCAGGGGTGCATAGTTTTGCACAATACATTCTGAATTAGAAGATATTTGACCGCTAGACGACGTCTGCAAATCAAGAAAGTTTGCAAAGACATAAAAAATTAGATAGATGCCGGTATAAAGTGCTTACATAACTCTGAACAATTTAAGGTAATAAGTACGCTTTTCTACATAAAAATATCATACCAGCAACAATGATCAATACTAACACTACTGAATTTTAACAAAATCATTTATTTCCAAGCAAGGATTACATTACATTTTGTTGGATTTCAATAGAATCCCTCGACTTTCCACTTACCAAAATTGCAACCGGTACACAGGAGGTTTGGTCAGCGCACGCGCAAGATTGCTGCAAAATTTTCCGGCTCCAGACTATTCAGCGCACAAAACTGAATCTTAAGAGGGCGGTAACCCGACTATTCGCCTGCGGAACGGCTCTCGTATAGAACGGTAATATATTTCTCGGCAATAACAAAAAATACTTAAAGTTTCGCATTTCTTTGAATCAATTTTGTTGCTTTTTAAAAATAATTTAGTTTAAATAAGGATTATCAATAATTCTTTGTTCAATAGTTGTAAATTTCAAAAATATTTAGATCACGTGATCTATTCTGCATACCTCTCGCGAGAGTTGATTTTATTTTTGAAACTGTTGCATGAATTAATTTTTGATACTATAAACCGCCAACAGCCGTCGTTAATCTGATACCGAGGCGATTCCCGGGAAAAATAGCGCGCGTTCATCGTCGCATCATTGGCCCCACAATACACACCACAGACCAGTATGTGTACATGTAGTGTGTGTGTACTGTGTGTACATACTACCCTAAACTAAAATAGTACTACATGTACAGTTTGCGAGATCATGCGCCAAATTAACAACAGACGGTGGGGCTGGCAGAATGTCAACATCATCTTGATTGCTCGTTGTCTCTGAGATGGCCGTTTTCTTCACAAATACATGCAAGTTCAGCGGTTGTAGTCTCACATTCTCATCGCTTGGCCAACTCATCGAGCACATCGAAGACACACACATAGGTTAGAATTGGGGAAGAAAAATACTGAAATTATAGTGAATATTGTGACTAGCCTGTATGTAAGGTTGTATCACATTGCTCGGTGTGATGTGTGCGCCAACCGGGTGGGTTTGTTTTTGTCTATTGTCATTGCATGGCTCATCACACAGCGATAACGTACGTCGTTTCTTTGAACCGTTTGAACACATGCACCATGAAGGGAGTTTGGGTTGCTCTGTGCATGCATCATCTATCTAGCTCATAGCTGTGCGTGGAGGTTGTAATGATATTGAAGGCAGGGAGCATAGCCTGTCTAAGTATATCTTTTTTTCAATGTTTGAACGGTGCTGTTGAGTATTCTCAATCATGTCAATCATGTGAGGCATAGAGTTTTTGCCTTTTGGGGTGGTTTTGCTTTGTTTTTATTTGGTAATTTAAGTAACGTCATTAAAAATCAATCACTACTCAGTGTTGTACTTGTATGTAATTGTATGTAAATTGTAAGCAGTGTACTGTTGTAAAAAAGCATCAGTCATGAAAGCACCAAATAACCAGACTTTGAATTCACAATCTCTAGAACCCAGCAAACACTTGCATCTAGAAATTCGGTACAAATGTATTTAGCATGGTTGTCGTAGATAGTTTTGATTTTTAAAAACATGATAATTAGTTTTCCAAGCATGTTTATGGGTGGCTTATGTTTTTATGGACCAATTGTTCTCCACAAGGTATGTTTTGTGGAAGAAAATTACAGCTTTCAGGGCTCGAATTTGGGGTAAAATTCCGCAAGACCACAGGGCTTGTAGCTCAATATTTTTTACCAGACCAAAATTTATTTGACAAGACCAGAATCTGAATGAGAAAGAACTTTCTACAAAGTTTCAAATGGAAGCTGTTTTTATTTGAACAAGCAAGACTACGTACGAGAAGATTTGTCTCATTTGTCTTGTGGCTAAGTATATTTTGATACTCAACAGAATTGAAAGATATTGATCAGATTCAAAGTCAACATTTTGAACATCATTTCTCGTGTTTCTTTTTGTTCAAGATATTACACAGTGAGGTATTATTATTCAATTGAAAAACACAAGACCTCCGGACTTGTCCAGTCCTGAGTTTACTGGCCCGAGGCTTAAATCACTGGCCTCGGGCCTGTGGTCCAGTGTATAAAATTTGAGCCCTGGCTTTCATGTTTCGATCATGATTTATACTGGATGAAACATTAATTTGTAGGATTTTTGATCAGAGTTAGGAAAAACAGAAAAACAAACTAGAAAATGGTGGTATTCTCCCCAGTGCCCAGTGGTTGGCGCTCAATGGAAAACATGGGAAAAGTGATTAACATTCCAAGAGTATGTCTTGAGCAATGGCTTTATGGGATGAGTGATAATGTCTTTAATTAATTGATAGCATGATTACCCAAGCCCCAATCCTCAATGACTAGTTTTCAAATAACTAATTATAATTAAACAAGGTAATGGAAAGGCTATTTTTTAATTGAAAACAGCTGTCAAATTAAGTTAGAAATAAAATGACACAAAGTGAGACGATTTGTTATTACAGTAGTGATTTTGAACTAATAATTAGCTAACATTAACTGTTTAACACCTTGACTGCCATGCATAATTTCACATGGCATTCCCATTTGCCAAGCGTTATGCGCATGCGCACATACTGAATAGGTACTAACTTAAATAATTTGAATATAAACCTTTTATAGAAGCATGTCCTCACCACCACTGCCAGCAGTGTATTTATTGCGCCCTCAGTGATGCCAGTGTATTTTATTTACAATGCAAAGACCTTTCATTCTCTACGAGTATACTCGTAGTGGCAGCAAGTGGAACACCTGTTAGTACGAGTATACTCGTAGTTGGCAGTCAACGTGTTAACCATTAAGAAATCTTTTTTTTTTTATCTTTCTTTTTAAAACTTGTCGAACCAAAGTATTTATTTGTTGTTGTTGAGAGTATCAGTGTCACAATGAAACCCTGACTACACAAAGTAAAGACAAAAAAACTTTCTCATAAAATGCACGGAGATTTTTCATCTTTTTTTCCCCGAGAAATTATGGAATGTCTTATGGTGAATAGACCCGATAATTGGCAATGGTATGCTGAAATCTCAGACTTGCCTCCCTTATGCACAATACACTGATAAACAATGGTGGCAGCCTGTCGATCTCTCATAATCCTTGTTTGTACAACAACAGGGCAAAATCAGGGATAACACAATAGCCCCTGGAAAAAGGGAGATTTCGAGCATGGGTTCCAGTACCATTTGTTTCGCTTTGTACGAGGGAAACAATGGTAGAACGGGAGGTGCGTGCCTGTGCACACTACACAATGGATTGTCCCGGGGTGTGGCTGAAGATCAGCCGGTCAACTGACCGCAACTTAAAGAGTGCGCTTCACAGTCCTTCTGGGCATTTATAAACGTCCACCAAGTTCAGTGTGGAAAAGTGTGGCAGAAAAAGAGGTCATCTGACATGAAGTGGCTAAAGAAAGCCGTTGTAATGGGATGTTGCTTTTACTTGAAGAGGACAACTGGAAATGAGAGGAAAGATTGAGCGGGAATTTTGAAGATGAGATGTCAGTTGTGAGACAATTACCAAATTAATTTTTAAGATGATGAGATGCCTGCTAACTAAGCGTTCAATTTGGCTCAAAACAACTGAAATGTGGTTCCACTGCTTTTGAAGCAGTTGACCCTGCTGAGGCTCAGTGTGCATCAGTAGTCTTGGCTCAGTATTGTGTAGTATTTCAGTATTGTGTAGTATTTTACGACCCATCACTGAAATGAGAGTGCTATTCAACCTGATACGCTTACGTTCACAAACACTATAGTATGTAAGCTTTCATTAACTTTTCATGCACAACTCATAAAAAAAATGCTCAATGCATTTCTTATGGGCTTCTGAAGCTCTGTTAATTGTTGGAGTTGAACTGTGTAAAGTGGGCATGGCTTTGTCGGAATTACAATACACCAACAAGATAGATATTCTGGAAATTGTACTATAGCCCTTATTAACAGTATTGTTTTGTTTTTTTTTTGCTTTTATTTGCAACAGATTCCGATCCACATTTTATTGAAGAACAAGAAGGACAGCAACCCTCAGCTGTAGCTTTGAGTTACGTCATCAAGTGAGTTTATATTGCTGGCAAATGTCAACTTCTTTTGTCATGTATTCTTTTGGTTCAGATAGCAATCTGAGTTTCGATTCCCCCAAGCGGGAACATTAATCTGAAACGGCAAAAAAAAAGGTGACCGTTTCTTTATCACTTGAAACTCTATGTATTGTAAGTTTTACTTGGTACTTTATGTTGACCATGTCACCTTGTTTCAGGCCTCAAATTTCACGGCGGCCATGGCCGTCAATGCCCCTCTTACTGGCCGATGTGCCCCGAAAATATTTACCTGCACACGGCCATAATTGCTTTGCCTTTTTCTTCCGTTGGCCGCTGTGCCCTTTTAAATATGACCCATGTTTACCTTTACATCCCATCATAACAATCACGCACATTGTGTAGATTTAGCGTGCATACAAACGTGCATACATCACATCACATGCGTCGTACAGATCAGTTCCCTTTGGCCTTGGTGCCCTTCAAAAAATTACTTTATTCAAGGCCAATGTAGTGCCCCTCCCAATGAACCAAGTAAGAAAAAGTTTGAAAAGATCAACCCCTCCTTAAAACCATTTCCAAAGTTGCACACTGTGGCACTTTTTTTATAGCCCCCAGTAGCCCTGCGCAGCTGATTGGCGTTCACTGTATTTTATTTGATTTTTTTTTAAGAAGGTGATCTTGTCTAACTTTTTTCTTAAAAGGCTGTCTGGGAGGGGCACTACGATAGTATTACATTTACTACCCTGAAATTACACGGAGGCCACTGCCTCCATTGCCCTGGTCTTGGCCTTGGTGCCCCTTCAAAAGTTTCCCATAGACTTTAAGATTTTCCATTGAAAGTGCCCTTTGAAAAATGAAAATGGCCTTGCCCTCTCAAAGATAAAATTCAGCCCCTTGTTTGTGAACAAGTCTATGGAAGACTCTTTTGACCATGTTGGGGCAACACTTCCATAGACTTGTTCACAAACGTTACCCTTGCCATAACCCTATTTCTATACATTCCACCCTAAGAAATGAAATTATAAAAAAAATCCAACCGTTGGATTGAACTCAACAGACGCATTGAATTAATTTGAATATTACAGATTTGTGACTGATGCTGCAAAGCACGTCCACCATGACACAACACCAGTGGTAAAGAAACGACCTAAGCCGAGTGCACCCAGCGTGGCCACTATCAGGAGTATAACACCGAGTACAGGTACTAGATCCACCCTGTCAACATGCTGCCATTACGTACATGTATTGACCCAATTCGCCTGACGTCATCATCCGTGGCAAATCCTGATTGCGCCATTTTGGAGTCGTGTTACTATTTCATGCGTATTTTAGGCGATGTTTGCGCAGTTAGACGCACACCATAGGCAGCCATTTAGTGATCAACTGCAATTATTTTAGTTGTACTCCTTGTGTAGACATTAGTCAGTGAGCCACCCAAAACGCAGTTATTGTACTTTGCCAGGTAGAAATAACTCCCTGATCCTGGGGTGGATTTCACAAAGCGCTAGGACTAGTCTTATCTCGAATTCGGATGAGTAACTAGTCCTAACATATAGGACTACTCATAAGTTAGGACTAGTCCTAAGTTAGGACTAGTTTTGTGAAATCCACCCCTGGGCCTATTAATTTTCCTGTGGCTAGACAAGACATCAACAAAGTGATCCAAAGTCCAAGAGACGCAATCCATTTTTGAGGAACAATACCGCTGATTATAAAATGATTGTCCGATTACTTTATTTGTACACAGTTACTTTGAAATAAAAGTCACCCTACCCTTGTACTTCACTGAGGCAACTGAGGCAGTTGCTTCCATGCCCTTTGATATTGCCCTGGTGCCCTTTGAAATGTTCGGGTAGAAATATAAATTTCCCTCATAAATGAGGTGCCTTTTTTTACTATTAAGGAAAATTTGCCTTGCCAGGCCTCGATCTTAAGAAAAATTGGGGGCAGGCCTTTGCTGGCCAGATCAAAGAAATTGTACAAGGGCATGCAGCTGGCCAATTAATTTGGTTGTGACAGTGCAGTTTTTTCGGAAGGGCATGCTGGCCAACTCGACAGGGCATGAGGCCAATGGCCTCGGTGGCCTCAGTTAGGATCAAGGCCTGACTTGCTCTTGTTTCAGGCCTGTTTTGAATACACAGTTATTTTGTTCAGTTGTATACCTCATGAATGCACTCCTAGTCACTGTAGCAGGCGGAATGCAATTCCTCATTCATGTATTTATTACTCACCTGCCTTCAGCAGGGATGAAGAATCTGAGAATACACAGCCGGGGTGCAACTGCGCTCGGCCCGTCTTGTTCCGCCAGTAATCTCATGTAGCAGCACATGAGGACGGACTGTGTATCTGCACTTTATGTGACCCAACGATACATGAAATAACAAACCTGTGAAAATTTAAGCTCAATCGGTCATTAGGTTTATGAGGAAATTGTGTCAAAAAAAATAATAAAATGTTTTCACTGTTTTTGAACACCCAGTTTTGGTCTTGTGAGATCAAAACTAATTGCTTTACTAGTTTATCAAAAACTAAAGCAGTTCAAGCAAAAATATTTTAAGTTTGCTGTCATGACCATCTTTCTACCATATATATATATATAAGTTATATGCAAATCTGTGAACATTTAATCTTTGTCAGTCTTACCCGTGTTGTGCCATTCAGCATTGTTAATCAAAGTGATGCTTCATCTTGTTTAGATGAATTTTCTTTTCAAGGGAGTGAATACGATGAGTTTGACGAGCTCGGCTCGGAGTCGGACAGTGACAATTCGTGGACGACGCAAGAGGAGTACACCTCTGATGTCATCCTGAGGACAATGAACCCGCAGATTGGGGACGACAAACCCTACCTCTGCCCGGTTCCAGGTTGTAAAAAGCGATACAAGAATGTCAATGGAATCAAGTACCATGCCAAAAATGGTCACCGCAAAGAGAACAAGGTACGTCATTTTGTAGTTGTCATTCCTGTATGTTGAAAAAAAAATAATCAAAAATGAGAAGAGGTAGAAACTGCCCTCCTTAGATTATGAAGGAGAGCTCTTTGCAGTCCTCCAAATTAAACTTAATACATTAGTCTAAAAAGTGAAACTAAAACATGATTATTATCAAATCTAACTGTTGATGAGGTTTAATTTAATTCCCTGTCGATTCATAGTGGGCAAACCAGATTGCAAGATTGGATCGGCAGATTGTTATTTTTGTTGTATTCTTTCCTGCTGTGTAAAACAAACAAAAAACAATATTTTTCCAAATTTGTAAAAAATCTACTTCAAATTTTAAGGAGTACTATTGTTTTTCCACTCCTCGGAAAATGTTAAGAAGTGCGGAGGAGAGCGATCTTGCACTCGTTCTCCTTAAAATTGAAAGTCTGAGTTATTGTATTTTCATTAATTCATTTATCATAAAGTCAGCAAACATTTATTCATAATGCACAACTCACAGAATATTTGGTTGTTTTCATGCAAACAAGTTTCATGAAAACAACTTTGTGACTAAGTGACTAAGTTGTACCAATGAGGAACTCTTCTTAATCTTTAGTCCATCATCCATTGTAAAATGTGTTCCCAAAAACTAGTTTTAAGACTACAAGCATAAAAGCGTGTTTGTTTTTTAAAGTTAACTACCAGCTTTAAAATAGGTAACATTTACTCATTAAGTGATAAATAAATAGATAGATAGATAGATAAGCACTTTATTATCCAACAATTTAAAATTTAAAAATGGCCTTGATTCAAACAGTACAGACTCAAACAGTGTGCTACAAGTGTGTCTCTTAACAAACTAAACTGCAATTTTCGGATTGCAAACCTCTTCAGGTGAAAAAGAGTTATAAATGCAGATGTGGGAAGAGCTACAAGTCTGCACAGGGGCTCCGTCAGCATGTCAACATTCAGCATCCTCCGACGACTCTCACCCCTAGCGCCTCCCCCAAACCGCAGCAGACCGCCGTGACGACTGCCACGCCCATCCTCTCGGCAAATCAGCTTGGGCTGGCTCTGCAGAGCGCCAACCTCATCGATCAGCCCAAGAAGAATGCCCTTAATACAACGGGGAACGGCACGGTGGAGCCGGGCACTCCGCTGACGCCCCTCACCCCGACGACCCCTTCGACAGGGTTCACACTCTTGACATTGCCCTCACATCTGGATGCGGCCATGTTGGCTGCACACACAAAACTTGAAGGGACAGTGGTCTCTGTGCAGCAGATTCAGCCGGATGGAAGTGCTGTAGCAATCATGCAGTAACAGAAGAGGTAAAATAAACAACCCCTTGTTAATTGTTTTAACAAGATGAAAAAAAGCAAAAAAAAACAAAACATGGAGAAACTCTTGTGATTTAAGCCACACAATAGGAATTTATAAGCTAGTTTTAAATCTGTTATTTGAAATCACGCTTAATCATGACTTTATTCTCTAGTTATGATGTTGTGCTAACAATTTGTTTGACACTACAAAGAAGGGGGAAAGTCTACAGAGATTTTCTAGCCATGTTTCCACTTTTGCTTTTGTGGCTTAATACCTCGCTATTGTTTAGACTCCTGTAGATTATCAGCTTTGAAAAGAGTCTACTGGAAAGGTATGCAGAAGAGTATATGTTACTAGATTTGTTCCTGTGAAAAAGCACAAATCACTTTTCAGTGTGCACTTTTGAAACTAGTCTCGTCCTCAAGCTGGTCTCAGAAACCTCGATGCCAGAAAACGGGGCTAGGAGTGACTATCGTCAGTCGATGACTATTTTTGAGGAAACTACACGTAGACAACATGAAGCTGATCACCAGGCTGCCATGCTCTGGCCATTAAAAATCATTATCATATTTCAGTAAGGTGTACATTTCACATAATGTAAACGTCATCATTCCAAAGTACAGCTCCTGTAGTGTACGAGCTTAAAGAGGAAGTGACAGCGTATGTACTGTCTGTGTGCAAGTTACAGGACTAGAACCGTTTGTATATTTTTCTCCAAGATAATTTTAAAGCGGTCATTTTGAGGGTGCGCTGCAGGGACACGTGATAAGCTCAAGCAGATGTAAGCTCACCCGGGAATTATTCGTAAGCATATTTTTTCTTTTGCTGGTGTGAGGGAGAACGTCTACAGTCAACATAGTCCAGAAACGCTGGACTTCTGGAGGGTCAGCCAAGTGCAGCTTATTTTTCTTTGCACGTGTTAGTATTGCGTGTAGGTGGTTGAGAACTACATTGTAGGGGGGGGGGGGGTAACGACATGTACACTGCAGTATTTATTTTAGTAAAGGTGTATTTACTATATATTGTGTTGGGGGGGGGGGGGGGGGTCTTTAGTGGTCTTTTTTAAAAACCCTGCTGAAACACTGGGACTAGCGTAGACATGATAGAGAAGGTTTTCTCTCTGTAGTGCCACAGATTGACTGCCACAAAGTATCATGCCTTCAATTCCTGGCTAGCATTGGGTGCATGGGTTTCTTTTCTGTTTGTACAGCTGGTATTATGTGGGAAACCCCATGGCTTGTGTATTGTGGACTTGATCTCCGCAGTCTCCTGTGGACTCTTGTGGCAAGAAGGCGATTGGGCAGTGAGAGTGCACCCATAGTAATAGGGATTTACATATTAAAAGGCAATGGGTTTTGTGCATTACGAGGTATAGTATTTATTGAAAGAAGTAGGGAGCTCTTTCTATTCTATAAGTGTTAGAGAGTAAAAGGAGAGTATATTGCCAAAGGTTGCCATTGTGGTAGATTTAAAGAGAGACAGGGACTGAATTAAAGAGAAGATTATTAAGGTTTATTTACATGTATTATAAATGAAAGATGGCAATACTTTTTGTGAGCTCTATTGTATGTAAGCTCAAAAAGAGAGTCATTCTTAATTTTGAAAAGTTACAATTTTCAGTGGTGAATTTCACTAGACGTGTATGTGGCACTGGTATTACGGTAACACTTCTCTTGTACCTTCATGAAGATGAAACAAGGTCAAGGGGCTGAGGGTTTTTCCCTTCAATTTTAAGGAAAAGGGTAATGTGCAAATTTCATGAACAGCTCGAAGATCTCTATGCTTTTTCCTGAAGATGATCGGAGCATGCTGATCGATTGTTACACTATCTGTTCTTTTCAGAACGACCACAACTCACTGAAACAATATTTTCAATAATTTCAAATCCTGCTTATGTCAAAATTTCTTCACAGAAACATTTTGAGCTTGAAAAGCCTTTACTTTGCGGTAGCCATTTCTGTCTCATGCCCTTTGATACGTAAATAGCAATAAAGAATACCGATGATCATAGCTATGCAAAATAAAGCTGGACGATCTTTCCTTCCAGCCTCGCTATGGTTCCATAGATTTGTGTGGAGGGGAAACCAAGATGGCTGCCCCCCAAGATAAAGGTTGATATGTTACCATTGAAAGACAGCATTCTATTTAATATTAATTGTTATTGATAAAAAATTCTAGGTTACCGTAGTTAAGTATTGCAAGACATACAAACAGAGTTTGGGAAAATGCTTTAGCTCGATTGATTGCTCTTTTTTTGTTTCTGATGTGCAGTTCCCTCTGCACACTCTGTGAACAAAGATTTTCAAGACGTTGGACCAATTTCACTGCGCTGTTTACTGCAGAATTCTGCGCTTATGGCTACCTGTAAAGCACATAATATTCTATGGGCAGCAAGTGAAGAACTCTGCATAAAGCAGTGTCATCAAATTGGGCTGTGTCATGCATTCTTGGCAAAATCCACCAGCTGGTCCCATTCTCACAGAGCTGCCTAAGCAGACAATAAGCACTTGGTATCTTTTAGCCTTTGAGAAAGACTCTGCTAGGGTCGAAACGTGAGACCATTAACAATTGTTAGCATTTTTCTGCTAAATAAAAAATAAGCAGGAGACCAGTTTCAAACAGAACATATAATGACACAGTATTTTGGCTGGTAACCTTTTTTTTTCCTGGCAGGCAGAATTGTGTTGTGCTTTGCTAATTGGGCCCAGATCAACCAATAGGAAAGCTGAAACTTGCCATCCAGCCAATAAGAGGCTGCACACAAACAACTTAAATGAAATTATGGGTCAACAATTAGCTTGTGATTCTCCACTTCCTCTTAATAAGATATTGCAATATGTATGTTAGCAGTGTATTGCAGTGGATGTTAGATTTAACGAACCCTAAAGAAAGAACTTTATAACACGCAAGGTACTTTTCTGTAACAGGAGTAGTCTGCGAACATTTTGGTACTCTTTATATAAGACTCCGGTATTATTATTATACCAAGTTTGAAACTCAATATAAAGAACAGTACAAACACAATATAAGGCCAGGGCCTCAACTTCATGGAGCTTAAGCAGACAATCATGCTTAACAATGTTCTGCTAAGCAAAAATAACCAGGAAACCAGTTGAAAACAGGATATACAATCGACATGGTATTTGGGCTGGTAAGCACAACTGATTTGTGCTTTGCTATCTTTTGTGCTTAAGCATGTATGAAATTTGGCCTCATTTGATTTTGTCACTACATTACTTGATCCCACTGTCTGTATTTCAGTGCTACATTGTGCACACTGCACACATTGTGAAGCAGTTTTAAGTACTAGTACACGTACATGTAAGCGAAAGAGTACAGATCAGAGCGAGTTAAACTTAAGATCACAGAGTAGGTGTCACAAAGAAACCATGTATTCTGGAGGAACCTTGGGAAAACTTGACTCACCATTTTAAACAATTCAATTGTTTTGTGTGTGTGTGTGTGTTAAGCAATTGCCTTTTTTTTATCATTTAAAGTTAAAAACCATCAATTAATTAACCATCAATTATAATGACGAGGATGTTGAGTAGACGAAAAACAACGGGAAGATTTTAACAAAATGAGGATGAGCTTTCAAACCAAATCAAATGCCAGGCTGCTGTTTCCGTAGCAACTGCATTCTACAACCCCCCCCCCTTCCCTTTAATCTGCATTCATGTGTTAATGTTTTGCTAATTCCTTTTTGGATACATAATGCAAGCAATGTTTGTAATGAGAAACCATTCAAGGTTGGCAATTGATTTGCCTTTCATGTAGGTGTGCATTGCACCTTGTTGTAGGGGCATTGTCACTGAAGAACTTGGTGGAGCGAAATGATGTTGCCTCAAGAAGGTGACGTGTTCACGGACACGGATATTAAAAACCTTTGACAATGATAACAAAACAAAAAAAACCAAGCTGCACATTGATGGACAGTATGGCATAATGTGGTACAAATGTACATAATTTATGATTGTAGACAAAATTGCACTGTACTGTTTTTCACTCAACCTTTCCACGAGTCTGCCTGAAAAAAAAAATTACCCTGACTTGTTTGCCTAATTTTGAGTGATAAGCCGTCAAACCAAATAAGGATGCTTGCCGAGGGGGGGCCAGGCACACAATGTACATCAGAGGTCCAGATGTTCGGACCTGGCTGACGTGGTACCAGGGTATCAGAAATATTTTATCACTATCGACCGGAAATATTTCTTTCCTTGTTTATATCTTTCCTTGTTTGTATTTGCTGAAATTTAAGTAGGATGTTTGGAATTGAACAGCTGAATTGTATAAATCTATAGTGAATCTTACATGTATGTGTTTGGGAAAATTCTAGACTGCACGACTTGGTTAGTTTTGGGGTGATACTGGCCCAGTGCTGAAATAACTGGACTCTGGCCAGTGGTCCAGGGGACTGTGGCCAGTGGTCCAGTGGACTATGGCCGGTGGTCCAGTGGACTGTGGCCAGTGGTCCAGTGGACTCCTGGCTAGTGGTCCAGTGGACTGTGGCCACTGGCCAGTGGTCTAGTGGACTCCTGGCCAGTGGTCCAGTGGACTGTGGCTAGTGGTCTAGTGGACTCCTGGCCAGTGGTCCAGTGGATTGTGGCTAGTGGTCCAGTGGACTGTGGCCAGTGGTCCAGTGGACTCTGGGCCAGTGGTCCAGTGGACTGTGGCTAGTGGTCTAGTGGACTCCTGGCCAGTGGTCCAGTGGACTCCTGGCCAGTGGTCCAGTGGACTGTGGCCAGTGGTCCAGTGGACTGTGGCCAGTGGTCTAGTGGACTCTGGGCCAGTGGTCCAGTTGTTATTCCAAGCCCTGTAGTATAATGTGCACGTTTACAGCACCAATGACTAGCTTGTGTGGTATGAGTGTACATGATGTACATGTGTATTTTGGTGGATAGCGAAGTTTCAGCCCAATTTGTCAAAAAGTATATTTTACATCAACACCAGAAAACACAGGTGATGGAATGGAAGGGGGGGCGTGGTGAAGTCACAGGAATTTAAAGATAGCATTTTCATTTTTCGATTGACATTATTTGCTTGTGCACTACTTAACATTGACTAATATTAAATTAAGTCTTTTCACTGTTAATGTTTTGAAATAACTGAAGGAAACTCACACAAACTTTTGAACAGTGCTTATCTACTCAATCACTTGTTTGCCAATGTTAGCAACCAGCAAAATTATGCAATAAGCATAGTTTGATGAGTCTATTTTTGATCGCTATCACGCAGTTCACAACCTAATCTGCAGTCACTTTAATTCTACTTGTATTTGAAATTGTAGAAATGAGCTGAAATGTTCACTTCAAGAAGGTTTTTTCACAGGAAAATTATTGTTTTCATGAGTTACTTGGGGACTATTTTGGTTGCATCGTAGTATTGACCCATTTCACCTGACGTCATCATCACAATAATCTTGGTTGCGCCATTTTGGTGGGCAATGTCACTGAGTTATTCAGTAAAGAGCGCATTTTAGGAGACGCGGCGTTTACACGTAAACCTATTGACCACCAAAATGGTGAGCGTGGCACAGTCGGCGCGTGTGACGTGCGTGCAAGGGGTCAATAGCCCAATACATTTCAAAGTAGTAATTGTCCATTTATAAATACAAGACATACAGCATTTGATTCCAATGGTTGTACACTAGGCCATTGAAAATTGATTTTTAGTTTCTAAAAATTGCTGGAGGAAAATTTTCCATTGTTTTTACCCTTGTCAAAATGTATGCCACTTTAAAAAAAAAATCGCTAGAATTACTCACATTTTTTGCCTAGGGATTCAAACAGATGCCACCGACAAGATGTCTGTGTAAAGATTAATTTGCTTGGAAAGTACATGTAAGGACTTAACTAAAACATATTATTGTCAGCTGACTTTTAGGGATATTGTAATTTATGTCTTTAAAAAGAAAAAAAAAATAATAATGATTTTGGAAATTGTTCATGTGGGGTAAGACCTCCTTGACGATGCTGATGAGGAACTCACATTCATCTTTCATTGGCCTAAGTACAACAAACAATACATTTAAGAATACATGCTATAAGATACATGTGAAGAAATATATATACTGAAAACATTCCGAAATATAAAACGATGTTCTTGTCTTTTAAAGAAAAACATTTTAGTCATTGGAACTGACAGAACAAGGGCATAAGACACAATCAAAAAGAAAAAACAGAGTTGAGGTGATGAGAAATGAACCTTGGGAGTTGAATTCTACATGTATGCCTTGCAGCTCGTATTTGAACTCAGCATGTCTTGCCACGCCATTTTTGCGATGGTGAACTCAGCATGTCTTGCCATGCCGTTTTTGTGAAGTTGAACTCAGCATGTCTTGCAATGCCATTGACGTGTAGTTGAATGTTACATGTCTTGAACACCATTGGTGTGTAGCTGAACTCTACATGTCTTGCAGCACCATTGTTGCGTAGTTTAACTCAGCAAGTCATACAGTGCCATTGTTGCATAGTTGAACTCAGCATGTCTTGAACGCCATTGTTGCGCATTTGAACTTAGCACGTCTTGCAATGCCATTGGCTCGTAGATGAACTCAGGCATGTCTTGCAATGCCATTGGTGCGTAGTTGAACTTAGCATGTCTTGCAATGCCATTGGCACGTAGTTGAACTCAGCACGCCTTGCAACGCCATTGGCGTGCAGTTTAACTCTACATGTCTTGCAGTGCCATTGGCGCACAGTTGAACTCTACATGTCTTGCAGCGCCAATGTCGCATTGTTGAACTTGGCATGTCTTGCCACGCCATTGATGCGTAGTTGAAATCTACATGTCTTGAACACCATTGTTGCATAGTTGAAGTCAGCACGTCTTGCAATGCCATTGGCGTGTAGTTGAACTCAGCACGTTTTACAATGCCATTGTTGCGTAGTTGGACTCTACATGTTTTGCAGTGCCATTGGCACGTAGTTGAACTCAGCACGCCTTGTAATGCCATTGACGCGTGCAGTTGAACTCTATATATCTTGCAGTGGCATTGAATAAACGGCTTCCTATTATTCGTACAAAGTGTTAAGTCCAGTACAAGTTTATTTATCAACTATCCTGAAAAAAATGAAATGAAAAAAAAAATTTCACTAAGCAAGTTTTATGAAGTGTACTTGGCACCTCTCTGAAATTAACAATTCACTTGCAACTCTTAGCTCTTTTGTGTTTCAAAAGACCGAACATTCATTTGTTTTCGGTAACAAATTCAATATATATTAGGTTTAAATACAAATAGTCAACCTTTACCTTGTAAAGAATACATGTAAATATTTTGACAAAATATTCAGTTTCAAAGGATAAACTTCCTTTGTGGTAAACACACACACACACCTAACATGAATATATGTTCAGCTCAACATTTTGAAATAGAGAGGTTTCATGTGACGTCACCAGAGACTTTTTTCTAATGCTGCGTGCACGAACAGGTGCTGGAACTCATTCAGCAGACGACGCGCCAGCCATTGAGTTTGTACATGGCATTACCCAACATGGCTGTGAAACGAACTTTTCCCGGGGTCATGCAACCTCTCTATAATCTGATTTTGAAGGGGAAGTGGTTGTATTGCACAATGGAGAGATAAACACATGGACATGCTTTTCCATGGCGTTACCAAAAACTAGACGGGAAAAGTCAGAAAAGTATAAAATCTTTTTTGAATAAATAAAAAAAGTTGCCTCAGAATTAAAATGATGGTTAATCTCAGGAATCAGATTTAATATTAAAGTAAATAAAAAAAACAACTAATCAATTTGTTAGTCGTATTAATGTAGACACTAGATTTAGTGCAGTAGAGGCATAGATTACACAGCGTGTATGTGATATTTATTTAGTATTTAAATCATGGATTATGCATCTATTCTTAAGTACATGTACCTAGGTATTCTTTGTTATTGGACCAAATATTTGTTTGACATACTTTAACTCCTACCCCCACCCCCTTGCCCCCATTACAAAAACAAAATCCACGTTGGTAATATTTGAACCGATGTTTTTCTTAACAACATTTCAAACCACCATTGTTATCTTGTTTCCTGTGTGCAATAACAATAACAAATACTTCAGGAAAACAGGGCCACACTATTTTCCCTTCCAGCCTCAGTTTGGTTCCATTGGTTTGAATGGGAAAAAAAACAAGATGGCGAGGCGGGGGCTCTATTTATCCTGATATGCAGTTAAGGAAGTAGTGACCCAACTGCAAATCATGCAGTCGATTGTTGCAATAACTTAGACATAGGAAGTCTTTTGAAGGGTCTTCAAAAAGTAAGCTACAAATTCATTTTCATTCTCAAGAGTTGTACGACTGTTTATATTATTCTTGTGATCATCACTAGTTTTCGTTCAACAACAGGGTATTGCATGCCTGTATGCTTCATTCTTGAAAGGGCAAGGGCACCAAGGCAATGATCAGGGGCATGGAGGCAATTGCCTCTGTTGCCCCTGTTGCCTGAAGTATCAGGATTGATATGGATCACTGGAATCACAAAGTCTGAATGATTTTTTTTCCCCACTTCATATGCCTAGAGTTGAACTACATGTACTTGTTTGCACTTCTCAATACATGGAGTTCTAAAATCTTTCAGAACACCCAGCCAGGGGGCCCAATGTCATGGCTCAATCTTCTTGTCGTGGAATTCTGTTCTTACGCCGTCACCATTCTCTGCTCACACACAGGATATGCGCCCGATTTCTTCACTAGTTAGCCTAAGCGAAGAATGCTTAGTAATGTTAAGTACACATGCACACAAGCAAAAACAATTTACTAGCTAACCTGTGAAATTCGCTTACAGTATGTCTGGATTTTCTTAAGCGACGTTTCTCGCTTACGCTAAGCAGAACCATGATATTGGGACCTGATATTTGTAGTCAATATATGCATGTACTGTCAGTCATCGTGGATTTGCCCATAATGTATTTTTCTGTTGTCATTAAAATGTGTATACGCTTTCACAAGTTAATTGATAGATGTGTTGAAGCAGAATCATTGGAAGAACAAGGACTAATGATGCAGCATGTCGTCTTCGAATGTAATTGAAATTGTCATGTGGGCACTGGATGCCTTTATCAATCATCGGACAAATCTCATTATGGATGAAATATTTGTTTAGCGCCACTCTAAAAGGATAATAGAAACAGACCGATGAGAAAAAAACGGTAATGGTTGAACCAAAATGAGATAACACTCATTATGCGATGCACCAGGCCCCCCAAAACAGTCACTTCTTGCCAAAACTCATCTTTTATTTGCCCATCAAATAGACGAGAGAAAAAAAAAGCTTTCAAATATCACCTGCTGTAATTAAGGCCTGTGATATAAATATTTATAAACGTATAGAATGCTTTCAAGACATCACATTGATAATCAAGGCTGATGTTTTGGTTGTCGTCACTTTTAATTCCACTGTTTCCGATAAGTGCCAGATTTTGGCACAGGGTGTCACATCTTGTTTATAATTGCAATGGTCTGGAAGGATACGCCTGGAATACTTTTGATGTTTTAGGTTTTTGATCACAGTCCACTGTAGTTTCTGGTCAGATAAATTGCTCAAGGCTATTATTTTTTTTTTTCATTTAGTACAAGGCATGGCTAGAAAATATCTACTGGTACATTGCATGGGGCACCCAGACACTGACAGCGTGGAGACAGTCACAAGCATTTCCTACGTTAAATATTCAACTCTCCTACATGTAGCTGTTTAGAATTGCAAATTTTACTGATATTTTTTTCTCTCCTGAGAATTATGTATTTATAAGTCGATTCAAATCAATAACAAAAATGTATGCAACTTTATTCATGCTAGTGCATTGTACATTGTACACTCATGCAGACTGATGTAAAGGTATTGTTAAACGTTGTCAATGTAGTGTGTTACTTTGCAATGGTTAAAATTTTATGAGAATGCCTTGTTGAGTTTTAAACAGTTTAAACACTTCGCGAACAATGTAATGATGGTTGAGCCATCGTGGATGGAATTGATTTGCAGCTCTCTGGTATGTAAAAAGGTCAGAACAGCTGTTCCACAGCAGCCATCTTTAATCACAATCCCCATTTGTGTTTTGTATTGTTTTTCCCCCTGAACTTAGTGGCCTATGTATTCAAATTGGGGGAAAATGAACAGAATCCGCTCCAGAAACTCTCTCTCTAGCAACCTTTTTTTTTTTTATAGATACAAGTCTTTTTATCATGCCTACTTTTTTAGTGCAAAGTTGGAAGGTTTCAACTCAAAAGAAATGTATAAATATAGGTGTAAATATATTTTGCCACATAAGGAGTTGTTTCAGTATTGTGTGTTATCAAGTGAACTTTAGACGATGATCGTGATATATTTCAGATACTATTGTAGTTTATATATTATTCGGTACTGTACTTTTTTTTGGTACTCCTCTATCTTGTTGCAGTAGTAGGGTAGTTTATCATGCATTTCTATTTTGTACACATTCTTTCTTGCCTGTTTTGTCCAAAGCTGATTTAGAGTGTTTCAGAGCTATATAATGTAATATATTATTATGAATATCAGTGTAATTATACGTACCTTGTAAATAACCATTTTGACTATTCAATGTGAGAGAAAATAAACATACTTAAATAAAAGTACACTGGCAGGTTTTGGCTCATATAAATATTAAGGGCGCACCCCACTAAATAGAAGTCCTCAAATAGGGCAACTCATGGTAAATGCTGATTAGTCAAAAATACTCAAGCAGTACTTATAAGTTTCAGTCTTTTAAAAGAAAAACACAAAAGTGCAATAACATCTTGACTTCAAATCTATTGTCAAATTCATGGGGGTTGCCATGTGCCCTTAATTTAGGCCTGCACAAACATGACAAACGCTGTATACACAACTACAAGAGTGCTAGTTTACAAACAGCGAAGTGGCATTGCAGTCTCGGGAAAGGGGTCCTACGCTCTTGAGCAAAATTGACACATTTTCAGAGTCTTAAAGGCTACCAGAACTAGCCACAATTATTATATCTTTCTAGTAATGAAACCAAGGAACCCTCAAAAGTGACTTGCACTGTGACCCGTAGGCCTCAAGATACATGTGTAGAAAAGATGTTGAGGAAATGTCAGTTTTAGATGTGGGAGGAAAACCCCAAATAGGGGAAAACCCACGCAATCAGGTAGGGACAGAGGTGAAAGGCAGGAAAAGAAACCACTGAGACAACTTGAACGCCCAATTGAGAGTCAATAACCCCCAAGATAAAATATTGGACCCAATCTCAACAGTCGCTTAAAGGTAACGACCCTTAAATCCGTCAAAGGCAAAGCAATAGGCCATTTTGAGATGTGGTGGACACGATACTTTGACACTATTAGGCTTGGGTAAATTTGTCTGCATATCCCCAAACCAAACACTGCACTCTTGTATAGTGTCCACTGTATCTCAAAAAGGGTCATATGGTTAAGTGTCTTGCTCAACGCCAGGACAAATGCCACCACGAGGACACTCTTGACAAAAACAGAACTTGAGTCCAGTGCACTAGACTGCTTGGCCACAACACTCCACCCCCATCTTCATAAGAGACCAAGCCAACAACCTGGGCCCAATTTCAGGGCTCTGCTTACCGTAAGCAAAAAATCGGCGCTTGCGGAAGCAGAAAATTCCGCGCTTACTTAAGCGTATTTCACGGGTTAGCAAGGAATTTTTGCTTGTGCGCGTGCGTAGTTCACGTAACTAAGGATTCCGTGCTTACACAGCTAGCGCAGAAATTCGGCGCTAACCTCGTAAGCGGCGAATGGTCTTCGTAAGCGCAGAATGACGCAGTAAGCAGAGCCATGAAATTGGGCCCTGGTCTTTGACCATGCTGATCCACCATACCCAGGTAAGCAATAACCCAATGTCATCATACAGAAATACATGTAGACCACAAGTACATGATTTCTTGGGTTGGGTACAATTGAATTATTACAAAGTACTCCCGATTAAATTATCCAACAGCTAAAAAAATAAAACTACAAGGACTGAAACTGAAACATTTTATTTCTGAAATAAATATATATATCATTTATTGTTTCATGTTATTAAGTTTATAATACCATTTTTTGTTTAATCAACCGTTCAGGGATATCCTTTAGTAATGCTGCAGTGTCTGTCTTTTACATGAAGGACCACGCTACTTATGTACAAACATCACTACTTACACAAGGTTTAAATAATTCTAAGCCTTAAAGTTGCAAAAATATTTTTTTTTCTTCGCATAAACACTACAGAAAGAAGACTTTTTTTCTCTGAACGAACTTTGACAGTCGATGATGTTTCAAAATGGAAAAAAAGAAAAAAAACATAAAATACTTTCGCATTATGCTATGCACAATCCAAAAAAATACTAGGAACATGCACATTGTACGTATGACACCTTGAATAGACGGAACACGCAGCTACCGTCTCCTCGCCGTCTGCCAACTTGGAAGTCAAAATGCATGTGAAGATATGGTGTGCGTCTAACTGCACCTGCCTCGCCTAAAATGCGCACTGCACAGAAACACAGGGAATCTAACTCCCGAAATGGCGCAAGCAAGATTTATTGTGCGATGACGTCAGGAGAAATGGGTCGATATGGCTCCCAGTAATATGAGATAATGCGTCCAGACAATAACTCAATGGTTGTAAACATAACCATGGTGATTTGCATTGTGACAACTAACTTAGCAATTCAGATTGATCCACATCTTAAGATTAATCATAGCTCTTCGTGAAATCAAACCCTGATTTAGTTTAAGTAATTTGCTGCACTAGAAATGTTCTTTTTTTCGCAAACTGAACAATTTCACTGTGCTGAAGGTTTTTTCCCCGCTAGATCAAGTCATACACTTGCTCAGATACCCACATGCCTGAAATTCCACTTGGGATAAAAGTGAAAGACCCACTGTCCAAGAGTAAAGAGCAGTTCTATTCGAGTGTCTCTTATCTTATTATAGTTTCGGTTTTGTGCAGCTCTCTGAAGTTGTTTTAAGTCAGTGAACTTTTATACATCTGAAACACGTTGCTGGTCATGGGCGCCAAAACACACCCAAGGAAAAGGGTCACATGACATAGAAAACCAACCCATGACAGTCATTGCTTTGTGTATCAGAAACACAAGTCAAATAATATACTCATTCTTTTTTGTATTCATTACAGGCACATGTATGAAACAAAAAATGGCAATCCCATGTAAAAATGAAACTGAATCTACCAGGAAGTGTATCAACAGTTTAAGGCGTCGAATATCCAAGTTTGGTAGTTTGGCAAACCAACACAGTCGCTTTCATACAGGAAACGTTTTGAGACAAAATAGCATGCTAAAAATACCATGCTATCCCCATTCACTTTCCATAAACTACGTTACACTGAGATAAACTAATCTAACTTGTAGGTGTGTGTTATGGAATCATCTTTGGGACAGACACTGCTCAGGAGGGGGAGGTGAGGCCATAACCAGTTTTTGCATTTGCACCACAATCAGGGGACATCAGTCGGGGCTCGAAATTTACTCAGAACCACAGGCCAGTAGTTTTAGTGTCGGGCCAGTAAGCTCATGACCAGACAAGTCCGGCGGTCTTGTGTGGTTCAATTGCATAACACTATTAATAACTCATTGTGTAACAATAACTTGAAAAAAATCAAATCAATGTAGGGACAAACTCATCTTGTTCTGCTTGGGGCCTGGGCGAGCTGCTTAAAAAGACTAAGCAAAAATGAACGGGAAACCGTTGGCTGCAATGGCTATGGCTATTGCCGATGGCTGCAATGGCTATGGCTATTGCCGTTGGCTGCAATGGCTATGGCTATTGCCGTTGGCTGCAATGGCTATGGCTATTGCCATTGGCTGCAATGGCTATGGCTATTGCCGTTGGCTGCTATGGCTATGGCTATTGCCATTGGCTGCAATGGCTATGGCTATTGCCGTTGGCTGCAATGGCTATGTCTATTGCCGTTGGCTGCAATGGCTATGGCTATTGCCGTTGGCAGCAATGGCTATGGCTATTTCCGATGACTGCAATGGCTATGGCTATTGCCGTTGGCTGAAATGGCTCTGGCTATTGCCGTTGGCTGCAATGGCTCTGGCTATTGCCGTTGGTTGCAATGGCTATGACTATTGCCAGTGCCTGCAATGGCTATGGCTATTGCCGTTGGTTGCAATGGCTATGGCTATTGTCGTTGGTTGCAATGGGTTGTTGGCTGCAACGGCAACCTTTAAGAATAGGACTTTTCATTAATCTGACCATAGCCACTTTCGAAGCTGTCAATACAGAGACAGCCTTATATTGAAATATAGTTTATCTATGAAAAAGAAATTCAAATTATAACCTTTCAGTTTAAAAATGAGCAAAATCATATCGGAGAGTTGTTCATATTGTGTTGATTGCTCCCATTAGATTCACAGGTCTGTTCTTGTAGCGTTTAGAAATTTCCTGCTCGATCTGCAGATTTCAAGAAAATACATACAAAATGAGTCAATGGTGAACAACAAATTTAATTTTGAAAATATTAAAACAGAAAACTGCTTGAAACACTCTATGTGGAAACAAACAGGGCTCAATTGAAGTTGCATGGTCAGACATTTTTTTTCCTTTCTTTTTCTCTGAACAAACACATTTTGACAGATGATGCCGTTTCAAAACAAAAACAAAACTTACAAAAACTTTCGCATATGCCACAACCAATGCACAAAATACATGTAACATGCATAATTGTTTGTATATTTCTGATGGACGTGTGATAATTTTGGCATCCCACCATTCATTTTTTTAGTTTTTAACTAACGACCACTTATCATTGACAGATTTTTTTCGTGCAACACCTCAAATGAAACCTTGTAACGTTCTTGTATCTATGAAAATGGTCTTTCAAAATTTAAATACAAACTTTCAGGTCAAATCAGCCAAAAGTCAGGAATGCAGAAAATGGAGGCTTTGAGATCAGTGATTTTAGGGTCGAGCCGATAAACTTACAAATGGACAAGTCTGGTGGTCTTGTGTTTTTTAATTGAATAATATTACCTCATTGTTTAATATCTTTAATAAAAAAAACGAACATGTTTAAATGATCAAATTCTGTTGAGTATCGAAGTACACTTACCCGTAATACACAGGCATGCAACTTGGACTTAACAAAAACAAAATTCCAATCTTTACAAGACTTTGTACAGCGCTTTTCAATTTTCAACGGCATAAGTGTGAGGTGAAAAATAAGGAAATCAGCTGATCCGAGGAAAAGTTGCATGCTTGAAGACAAATAAGATATATCTTCTCTTAGTGCTCGCTCAAAAATAACCAGTTTATGTGTTAAACTGTGTAGATAGGTTTTTCTTTTTTTTCCCTTTTCTTTTAATTTTGATTCTGGTCTTGTAAAAAAAAATGTCTGGTCCAGGAAAAAGGTTGAGCTACAAGCCCTGTGGTCTGGTGGATTTTCCCCCAAGACTTCAAGCCGTGACAACCCATGCGTACTTCACGTCCAACTTTACCTGTTTTTGTAATTTCCTGGTGTTGGCAACCAGCTTGTCAATTTTGGGTTGTATCAGTTTCTCCTCCTTCAGAGCCTCCAGGGATTTTTGATGGACCGCCTCTTTGGATGCGAACATCTTCTCCTCGACAATAAACTTCTGCTTGAGGGACTCTGTCAGCCTGTCGACATACCTACAGGAATCAATCAAATTTGTCTTTAAGAACTTAGTCATATTGACCCGAGGAGTTGAGGAGGTTTGTCATTTCTTCGACAATTTAACACTTTCGTTACCGAATGGTTTTGACATACCGCTGGTGACCACATTGTTTGACCTCTCAAGAGTGAAGCACACATTCTTACACAACAGAAAGCTTTCGTTCAAAGGCCAATTTGACAAACTCTATTATCACCTTGAAGATGTTGTTTTACAGCAAAACAAGTAATAACAAAATTCTCACTTATTGAATTCCCTTTTCCATAATCTAAAAATCATTGAGATCGGCCAATAAATGTCCAAGTTCTTGAGCTTTGTTTCCCAAGTGTGATCTGTAAACTCAAACACTTTTTTGTACACAATCATATGGCACTTCGTAGTTGTTCGGCATTTCGGATCTTTTCACTCCAATTTGAAGGGATTACACAATAGCAACCTTATTTAAAAATCTGTCATCACGAATTTGGTCATATTACCCTGAGAAGTTGATGAGATATTTTCCTGTCTTTTTCTTTTCTCAATTTAACAGACTGTTTTGCAATGTGCGACAAGTTTAACTAAATCTTGGTTTTCATTTATTTTATCGAACAAATAATTGACAAAGCAACAAAAGAGAAAGAATAAATCCTGGTGCTTCAAAGACAATCTCGGTTCTCTTGGCTTTGTTTAGTCATGGCTTCTTTGTGCCAGTGGTACTCTCTACGAAAACAGATAATGGCATTCCGAGAAAATACCCCCCGTCAGGTAAAAAATGGAAGATTCCCGGCGGGAACTGGTTAATGATAGTTTAGATCATCAGGATAACATCAGGATAATACTACATGTACTCTTCCTAATATGAAATCTACTCTAGAAAAAAAGGCAGGCGTCGTAGTTTCAAATCCCACTCGACTAGTATGCCTGTGGACTTTCTTCCCCGCAGGACTTGGAAAGCACCGAGTATACAGTGCCTATCACACATCGGTGTAAGGGGTGGACCTCAAATAGTAATATAACCTACTTTGGTGAGCTTTTAATGAGAAGTAAATGCTGAGTTGTGCTGTCTGTGAGGTACTTCAGGACACTCTGAGCCTTGTCCAACATGGCCGACACATCATCGCTTGTCTTCATCTGAAGGATAGAGGGCGCACTTTGGAACTGGTTAGCCGACAGGATGTCCATGGTTCCTTTCATTTCGTTGATTCGTTGCATCAGGAATGCTTCAAGCTGTGAAAATGACAAGAACCAATCTTGATTTATAATGTACACCTTCCCTGAAACAGAGAGAAAATAAGTACCAAGATTTTATTTAGCATTTTATTTAGCATGGGCTCTACTACATGTACTCTTCCTATATAACATCTACTCTAGAAAAAAAGGCAGGGGTCGTAAAGCAAAAGATCGGGAGAATGCTGTGTACGTCATTATCAATGCACATCTCTGCTCGCAGTCAATTTGTTCGCGCTTCTATTTTTTTTCAGCTGTGTGGACAATTTCAGCTTTCCCATTGGTCGATCTGGTTAATTTTGCGATACAGGCATGTCACATGGTACAGACCTTGTACAACTTCATTGTGCACGATCATCAGTTGGGGGGGGGGGGACACGTGATAATTACTCCTAATTCTTCAAACCTCACTTGCCTCGAGTATATCATTTGTGAAGTTACTTCTTGTCGGTGGATGATCCAGGAGTGAGAAGGAGTCTGTCCCTCTTGCTATCCCATCATCCTTTGCTAGGGAGATGCTGTCCGCTGTCTCATCTGCCACCTACATGTAAATGAACAAAACAAAAGTATTTAAAAGCAGGGCTCTTGACAACACACACACACATTTCCTTTGTTGCATCCCTTTGTCCCTGTACTTAACATCCTCCCAAAGACTTTGTACACAAAATTCCTTGTGGAACATCCCTCTCTTTAGAATTGCCCTGTGGATATCTATTATTCCCGTTGACTTCTGTTTCCATAAGGTAGCAAAAATTAAAACACCTATCCTATCAGAGAGGATACAGGAACAAAATGTAACCAAGTTCAAGTGATACACAGCTTCACATTGTGTGCAACAATTAGTATTTGTGTTTTACCCATACACCAATGTGTGTTAAACACTGTATACTCAGTAATTCCACCCCCCCCCCCCCCGAGTCCTGTGAAAAAATCCACAGGCTTATTACTTGGGAGGGATTCAAACCCCTGACCTTTGCAATTCTAGAACAGATGTCTTACCACTAGACCACCGAGCTTGCCCGGTAGCTAGAGGCAGTTCAAATCCTCTTCTGTCATATTACCATTTTGATGTAATTTTTCTCAAAAATTGTGGAGTTGTATTTGAATGAAACTTTTATAGGTTATTCTTACAATACATGAAGGTTTCTTAAAAACTGCAAGACTAAATTTTTAATAATAATAACAATAATAAATCACTTGTAAAGAGCACTGACAAGACCCCCAATCATGCCAAAGCGCTGTACAGGCATGATAACATACATATTTAAATGTGAACAATTCTTAAACTACGCCTTATATAAAAAAAAACCAAGATCTTCAGGAAAACTGAAGGCTGTTGATTGAATCTACCGTTAAGGTAGTAACCTTTCTTAAAACAAATAAGAGAAACTGACCTCGATGTCAAAGTTGATGGCCTCTGACCCTCCCTCCTCAAGCGTGATCCCAAAATCAATCCCATCATCCATATCACCCCAGTCAATCTGACAAAAAACAAGAAACATGTCAAAACCTAAAAAACAATGAGTGTTAAACACTGTATACTCAGTACTCTCCCAGAGTCCTGTGAAAAAAACTCACAGGCATATTCCTCGGGTGGGATTTGAACCCTACAATCCCCGCCATTCTAGAGCAGACGTCTAACCAACTAGACTACCGAGATTGACCGGCAGCAAGAGGGATATTCTTATCCCTGATGCAAAAATTAACATATATTCTAAAAACAATGTTCATGAGAAAAAAAAGGAGAAATTTATTATTCTACACCGAGGTACAATCATTTTACTTTTTAAGGATGATGTGAACCATAACACCCTTAGTTTAAGTTAACTACATTGACAATGTCCGAATTAGCCTTGATGTCAGGCTGTACATTAACCCAAGCTGCCCTCCTGTAGCGGACTCAAATGCTAGGATTGTAGTGCAGAGTGTGTTTGGGCATAACCCAAGCCGCCCAACCTTAGTGAACTCAAGCGCTAGGATTGAAGCGCAGGCCGTGTGTGAGCGCAAGTGGTGTGTGTGTAATGGGGGGGGGGGGGTCACGGAGCTTTCATTGCTTTAGTGCACAGTGAGAGAGTGATGTGCTATTTTTGAGTCTGGCGAGCGGCTGGGGTTGCATCGTATTCAGACGGCTGGGGTTATGTTTTGAAGGCAAAGCTATCCCGCAGCTTTGAAAATCAAGGCGATGTTGGAACTGACGGCAGTGGCTGTGGCTGGATTGCTGGAAAAAAAAGGTTTATTCCTTCAATGATGTCCCTGCAGCCAATGGCCTTAGCCATAGCCGCTTTATGCAGAACCTGTATATCACAGCTGAAACCAATGACCTTGTTTTGAATAGGCTCATAAAACCAGGCACTCTATTTGATCCTCAATTTTGTTTTTATCATTTTGTTATTGAGAACAAAGGCTAACTACACCGTGTAGGCTTGTGTAGATTGTTTCCGGCTATTAAATATCAATCTTACTGCGGGCAAACAAATCGGAAATCGGATTAGAACAAGGAGAATACACCATGCCTGAATAACAACACACAACAGTGAGGTTGAAATAAATATCGGGCATCCACTTCTTTGTTTAAAATTATCATAAACACAAGGCATCTTGGCTCTCCAGATGGAGCTGGGTAGAAGTTTGAGATAATTAAATATTGTTTGGGTTTCCATCTAAAAGACATGATTTGATTTGGGTTTCATTTAATTGAATTCGATTGGACCTCCAAAGAAGAACTGAACCAAAATGAAGTTGACAGGAACAAAATAATTTTGAATTACATGTAAGTGACATTGACAAAACATGAAGACTCAGCTTACACAAAAATGACTTCAAATTCTTAATGTGGCCTTGAATTGGAGATGGACAAAAAGATATACAGACATTTGATTTGATTTTTGATTTCCATTATTCAATTCGGCTTTGCATCAGAGACGGAAAAAAAAAAAAAAAAAAAAAAAAACATTACTTGATTTTAGCTCGTCTGCTTATTGCCCCTGAACAAATTTACTGCTGACTGAACATGGCTTGACAAAAACCGGAATGTGGCTGAACTTTGACAACAGTAGTTGGCACATCTTCAAGGTTTCGGAATGTGATTTAACAATTTGCTTGTGATGTGACAAAATGGTCGGCAGCAAGGAGAAATGTCACTCAATATCGCTCATGTCACTGTAACTGAAAAATCGTGTGAATGTCGTGGAACAAGTTTCACCCCAACAAAACCAAGCTCATCTCACCCACGATCGATCGGTAATGATGATTCCGTGAAGTGTGATCACATGACCATCTCAGTATGGCGGCGTACATTTTGACAGACAGTTTTGAGACAAAGTGTGTATCTAACTGATATTGTTCTTTTAAAGGATGTAAATTGACACACTGTCATTTGTAATGTGACTGATTTGCTAGTCTATTCTGCGGCCGCCATTTTGTTGCTTCATTTTCCACATGCTGATTGGCTAACGGCAACATATATGGGCCCGCGTCGTTGCAACTACACACAGGTCGCTTGGGATTGATTCCCGCCTGTCAGGAAACATGACGCAGAAGTAGGAATATTCCAATAGATAGAGTGCCTATGAAACTGGAAAAAAAATGACAAGTCTCTAACCTCATGTTAAAATGGTGCATAATGCCATTGTATTCGATACTCACCAGTAACGTCACATTTAAAATATATGGGTCTTTACATTTTTTGTACAGGAAACTTTTAGGTTATTCCTGATTTACAAATGACTTTCAATCAAAACATTGTTGAATTTCGACCTTTTGCCTAAATTTTGCTCTGAATAAGGTATCAAATAAAATGACATTTCACCGTTTTCACTTGAGATTAAAGACTTGTGGCTTGTTTTCCACTTTTATAAGGATTCTATCTATTGGAAAATGAGCGCATTACAAAATAAAATTTGACCTTAGTGATTACAAAATTAAATTTGACCTTAGTGCCCCTCTTTAACAGACATGAACTCCTCCCCCCCCCCAAAAAAAAAAAAAAAAAAAACTCATCACTTATAATCAACTTGATTATGACAACTCTTAAATAAAATGTATTTCAGTTCTCGTCTACATACCTCATCTTCCTTCTGCTCTTCCTCCTCCTCAAGAAACGATAGCGTGACTTCCTCGACAGACGACGGCTTCTTGCCTGTTCTCCAATGGTACACAGTGGAGTTTCCGTTCTCCAGGATAAACTGAAGCATTGGAAGCACTTCGACTTTGGACTTGCCACTCTCGTCACAGCTGTTAAGAAAAAAAACAAAGAGTATGTGATGAGTTTCACAGGTTTTAAAAATATCTGAAGTAGAAGGAGCATGACCAGAAGCTGGCGACACTTTTTTTCATGGGAAGAAAGTGTGAAGTCAATACGATACAATACAATAAATACGCTTACATATCGCTCTTATTCATCAAAGGCGGTTTCACAGCACTAAACGGCGTCTAAAAATTTAACCAAAGAATACAGTTAATCATGTTGGTTATTGTTCAAATAGATGAGCTTTCAGAGCCTTCTTAACCAGCTGAAACCAGAAGTTGTTGTTTGCCATAATTACCATAATTACCAGTTCTGAGACTAACATACCAACGCACCCTCTGTCAGTCTGTGTTAGGTTGTGTGTGCACAATACAGTGTGTCATTGCATAGTACGAGTCTATACAATGAAACCTTTGGGGCTGTAAGACCGGTGCCTGACAGATGAAGACAGGGTACCAGTCTAAAGTTCGCTCACCATGTCCTGCGGCTATACATCTAATGTGCTTGCGGCTGGGTGCTGGAGGACCTCTAGCTGTTACCATTGAGGAAGTCAAGGTACACATGAACTGCATGGTTAATGGCTTTCTGCACAAAGAATCTTAATATCTCATGAAACATGCTCAGCCTTACCTGCCTATTGTGAACTGCACGAACGTATCGTAGAACTCTACCACGTGAGAAAGGTCATTGACCCTCTCCGTGATTGCTGCAAATGTTTCCGGCAGAGTCTTCACTTTGTCAAGAAGTTCCCTCTTGATTTTCTCTCCCTTTAAAAAAAGTACAAAATAACCCCCAAATCACAGTATTATTAACACTTTCCTTGCCATTGGCAACTTTTGTCGACTGCACTCATATCCCCTCTTCTTTACCATTGCTATTATGCAATTCGATTAAATTGGAGTGGAAAGAATGGAATTGCTTGAGTATCTACAGAGTGCCATAAGGTTGTGTACAAAAAAGTGTTTGAGTTGACATTTATTGGCCTATCTCAATGATTTTTTTAATCAAATGAAAGGTCATTCAATAAGTAAGACGCTTGTATTTAAGAGGATATTATGACATGACCAGTGTAGTTTCTTGCCTGCCAGAAATGCCCTGGAAAATACCAGGTCACTCTTTTTTCTGTACGTTAAGGTAAACTCTGGGAGACTTTTTTGAGGACACTGGGTGGCAGCAGACTTAACAAGGAAAATCCATCGTTCTCGGATGTGTGCACATGCTCAGAGCTACGCAAACGGTGGAGATTTACCTGGGTAAGTCTGCTGCCACCTAGGGTTCCAAAATCTCCCAATGAAATCTGAATGTCTTTTTCTTCTTTGAGAATGCCTGGAACAGGTTGTCTGTAAATTGCCTTGTGATGAGATCAAGATCCTACCTTTATTCCAAGCTTCCTACAGGCTGCATGGTACTCTGCTTTAGCTGCTCCCGCACTGTCTTGATAATCCTTCTCCTTCCGCTGACATTCCTGACAAGGTATTACCAATAATATAGTAATAATAATTTGGGAGGCTAATCGTCCTTACTCCCAGCTCAGAAGCTGAATAGACCGATCCATTAAGCCCCGCCCACAGTGCACGCACGGCATATGCATTAACGTGTTTGTCGCACTTTTGTCAGACTTTCGGTTGCGCAATCACGTCTGTGATTGGTCAATACAGCAAACGCGGGGCTTAATCGATCAGTCTATTGCGAAGGACACAGCTACCACTTTTTAAAGGCATGACAAGTGGCACCCCCAAACATGTTTGGTTGCGTCCATCTGTTTTTTTCTTTCTTGCACACGCCCGCAACCGCAGTGCGTTAATATTCACACAGTGAGATCTGCACTAGAAGGAAGAAAGGACGGCATATTTGAAAGCCAGCCACATTTACTGTTGGGACAAAATCTACTTTTGAGGGACAAAATGTTGTACTTTGCATGCCCTGCAGGAGGTCTTTGGCAGGTTTTAAGGAAACTTATGCCCAGACTGGCTTCCAGCAGGATGATGGATTGATGGATCCTGCTTTTCAGTAACTTACCCCGTGGATCTGTTGACATTTTGCCGTTTGTTTCTTCAGGGCTGGGATCTCATAACTGACATTGCGGATTAGCATCTGAGCTGCCTCAGCTAGATAAACGTTATCTTTCTCATACAGGTTGATGATCTCTTGCCAATCCTTCAAAAGACAAAATGATTGCCAAATGTTTGTTTATGCGTTTGGATACATGTTTATGTTCATTCTGTTTAAAGCCCCAGCTCAACATTGGTAAGAAAAAAACAAAACAAATGTTCACAGATTTACATATACCTTATGGTATCAAGATAATGATGATAGAAAACTTTTCTTGTAATATTTGTCTCAAGTGAGACCAAAACAATGCCTAAGAATGCATACAAAAATGCGGAACGCATTTTTACTGTTTTCTCGCAAACGAAACAACAAAATGAGCTGAAATTTTCACAGGTTGGTTTTGTCACATATCTTTGATTTGTGCGAAGAATGTAAGCATTTACAGACACTTGAGCTGGGGCTTTAAAGGGTGTGCAGACTGGTCTTGGAAAATTACAAAAGTTGTCCAGAAGTACTTCAAGCAATGTCTACTACATGTATGTGATGAAATTAACTTATAAAGATTTGATCAAGAAAGATGACAATGGTTTAACTGATTTGAATGTGAGAATACAAACAAACGTATTTGGAACACCGTGTTCATTGTCTAGTACCTTCATTCTCTGTGATGAGTAATAGCCAAAGATGTTCTTGGAACCAGACTCGGAGACCTTGAGAAGTTCAACTATCCTCACACAGTGGAAATAGTTGATATCTAAAATAATGAGAAGAAAGAACAGCTCGTTTACTCTTAGGACGAAAAACAACAAATGTTGCAAGCCCTGGATTTTCATGAAGGCATTAATAATTTCTGATTTATTGTGCAGAATATATTCAGGCAAGAACCCCTATGTCTTGTACAGACAGGAAAATAACAAAAATCTAAAAATACAACAATCTAAGGCCAAAGGCCAACGCAAGGCATGACAATAACAAAAGGAGAACAAGTTCACAATTGGACAATTTGATTGACCCATTGCACCAACGTCACATGTGGCTACTGTCACCCATGCTCGCCATTTTGGTAAAAATTTTGGTAGGCGTGTAAACACCGTGTGGCCTATGGTACGAGACTATATAACACACTGACTCCCAAAATGGTGCAACTAAGATTATTGTGATGATGACGTCAGGTGAATAGGCCGTATTTTTGACAGCGAGAGGGCGCAATTGCTAGTTCCATTTTGAAAGTACACAAGTACTTCAAAACATTCAAACTACAAATTTACCGAGCAAATTTCTTACACTGATTACATTGTAATACTTTCAATAAAAACAACCTCAAAAGGTGTACATATTAACTGCTTTAATAGAAGTCTAATTGCATCTGGTTTATCACACTATTTCTATGGTTTGACACCCAATCTACCCCCAAAGGGCGCCCTCTTGCAGTCAAAAATAAGGCCTATTGGCCAACGATGAGCAAGGCATTCACTGAGTAGGGAGGTGAACCAACTCATGTCAGGGGAAACAATGTACCACTAAGCGGAGTATTTTGGTTGATTTTGGTCAGTGAGTTAACTGTAGTTTAGGGCTACTATATCTCTCAATCAACGAAGACAATTTGACATAAATTACAAAATAGAATACGAAACAAAATTTGTAGCCATCAAAATGTAATCTGCATCAGAACAAACTCACATGTTCCTGCGAGAAGCTCCTTGATTTCATCCACTTCCGGCATGTCTTGAATTGCCAGATTAATCTTCTCTCTGATTGTTAGAGCTGCTGCCTGCCACTTTGGGTCCACATGTCTGCGATTTATAAGCCAATCTGGTCAAAACAAATTACCATGGGAGAATAAAGATGTCAGTGAATGAACAGAATATGTAGGCTGAAGCCCTGGTTCATAACTCACGCAAATGCGAAGCCAATTTGACGTCACTCTTCTACATTCGCAGCATATTTCGGGGAAAAAAAAGTTCAACACATTTCAACTTGAGCGAATTGTTCGTCGCGAATTTGTGATGTCAAATACGCTTCCCCTTGGCATTTGCACGAAGTATGAACCGGGCTTCGTCAGTTGTTATCAAAACTCATCACTTGCTATTCAGTATTCGCCTTCAAGGTGTAGAAAACTTGTTCAGTCTAAATATTTTGCAAGATGCAAATCATTTCTTGGATGCTACTTTATACACTGGTACTTGGTTGTTTTTCCCCACAAGAACACTTCCACCAGGATAGCTACATGCAGGAGGAATAATGCTGTTATTTATGCACAGAAACAATTGTCGATCAAGGAGAAGGTTGACGCAATAAAACCAAAAAATAATAAAATTTTCTTTTGTCAAAGGCCAGTTTAGCAGAGCATTCTTTTTGTTCTGGTGGCATTTTGAAGACAAAGACATATAATGAACAATGAAATATGCCATGTGGGAATGCAGATGGTCACTTTTGCGAAGTGAAGAATCCACTTTCATTGCGCAATAAAGAAATCCTCATAGTTCAAGGAGTATGTAAATGTAACTAAGGTTTGCACTGAAATCATGAAAAAAAAAATCTCTGATGAGTAAAACCATGGCTCTGAGAAGAGCAGGCTGGTTACTCAACGTTCAGATCAATGCTCTCTAGTCATCCGGTGACTCATTCTCCAGTAGACAAATAAACCACACTGGTCAAAGTTTGTTGCAACAATCGCAGCTCTAGGTCATATCCCTTAGACCTAAAGATCAGAGCCATGACAGACCACACGTGTTAAAATTTGTCCTTTTTTTTCTTCTACATTTCATAATGTTCCCATTTGGGTACATCAACATGTTAAAAAAAGCTTTTACAAATTTACATCGTTCATCAAAACCCTCCAGACAATCGTCAGGAGGATCAAGTGCTACAACTTTTGCAACTCACTGGTCAACTAATCAACTGGCTCTACCCAGAGATTTTCTCATGGTGTCACTGTAAACTTGACGTACATTCATTGCCACCATGCTTTAATAGCTTCAGGGCTTACTTAAGGATAGTCCTGGGGGTAGGTCGTCAGTCTCAGTGCAGCGCAATGGAGGCTGATTTCCTACCACCAGGGCTAAACCAAGGAGAGGGTCAAATTGTAGATAAATGCCGGGCAGCCACTTTCTTAAATCTTACCAAGAAGCTTGTTGGAGCTGATATCAATGGGCAAGTTTTCAATCTGCTGAGCAGTTAGGTCCTCTGTTTTCTGAAGAAAAGAATTAGAAAGGGAGGGGGGAGATGAATGCTTTACTATCAATACCAAAATGTTTCTACATAAAAAGTCATTTATAAACAACCACTGGTATTGGTAAAGTAACTGTCCGGGGGATCGGTGCTTACACACACAGGCGGTGAGTTTGCAAGCTGGATTGGCAGATACGCATACGACAGCCATGGCTCGTCCGGATGCGTGTTTGGTTGGGTCACACTGATTGGTTGTTGCCAAGCAAGTGCGACATTCAAAATCACTAGTTGGCCCCGCTACGGATTATGGATACATTCGGTCAGTCTTTTGGTAAGTTTCTGTCGTTTTTTTCTGCCAAATATTTTCATGATGTTGTTTTAAGGGTTCCAGATGACGTTGTCATACAATAAGGATCAACTCCATGTGTTTAGCATGTCTGTCATGATTTTGGAAAGTGGAAAAAAAGGACGAATCTGATCACGAGTCTGGCAAAAACTGGTCAAAACTGCCCATACCGTGGATAATATCAGTCTTGGTTCGTAACCCTCTGGTCTCCGACCGTCGGGAGGATAGAGGGTTACGATTATCGCAACTAACTCTAGTTACTACTACTAGTTAAATAGTATCACTTTGCAGTCAACTAACTAGTTGCGATAATCGTAACCCTCAATCCTCCAGACGGTTGTCGACCGTCAGTTGGGAGGATCAAGGGTTAGGCTTATCCGTTAACTGGTAAGGCTGAGGGAATTTAAGTTTCAGATTTGTACATCTGCATGTACAGTCATGGTAAAGATGAATGTGACTATAGTGATTGGGGCTAGACCCCCTCCGAATCGATCATCGTAACTTGAAACTTGAACCTCATTAAAAGCGACATTCACACTGATGGTTAACTTCACATTCTGAAAACAAGGACCTAAATGAAAATAGAATAATATTTAATACCTGCATTATGATGAGATCTTAAAGGCCTAGTTGTCATAAGACTCCGAATCCATATGCCGGGTTTTCTGATCAGACACGCATCCAGCATCCAGCTAGCATACCACAACCTGGTCGTTGTCTGGTACCTGGAACATTCATAAAATTGAAAGAAACCAGTCTAATGTTTGTAAACACTCAAACTCATGGCGGCGCTCGTCAGCCCGTTTCGCACGGCTTCGTTGCTGCGGCTTTTTAAAATGTAGGCTATCTACACATTGTGAGCTGGGTCTTTAACCCTATCAGGACCCTACAATGTGCCCCCCCCCCCACCACCACTACCAAAATTTTGCCCGTAACCTTTATGTTTCGAATCTAATTTAATTTAACAATTTAATGCCCATATTCCTTTGAAATTTGTTTATAGTTAACACTGGTGTTTTTTGTTTTCATTCAGTCACTTGGACACGAGAATGCTTTATGTATTTTTCGAACGAGCGGTAAATTGCGAATCAGCATATTATGCGTATTTATTTGTCTAAGTTACAGTGTTTCCCCCGGCAGTAACTAGTGACTGAATCAATGCGCCGATCAAACTTTCTGTAAATGATAGATTTGAGGGTCTGTATTGTTATGAGTTGTTGAAATAATATGGTCCAATATTGTATCTTAGGTTTATTGACTCCCTAATTGGGGTATTTCGGGTAAACTACAATTGCCGGTCACATCTCGTTTGACCGCTTGGCTGTCTTGTACTTGCCCCAAATACACACCATACACACACATAATATTGTAGTGCGCATCGACAACGGTTTACCGTAACGATTTACCCTGCCATTGTGGCATCAGTTCCCGATGGACATGTTTTCGACGTGAAAAGCAGAGTAGGCCCCTAGCTATGCTACACAAACAACACACAATCCTCTTCACTTTGTTTACAATCGTCCCATTTCCGTCATTTGGCGGAAAAAAACCAAAACAATAACGACAAACGGTTTACCATTGCCATCAAAATGATATAAAGAGAAAGAATGACTCTCCTCTTTATCAAAAAAAGGTGGTTTTTTTTTTACGTTTTTTTACTTAAAAATCAAAATGGCCGCCAACAAGGGCCTAGGGATAAATAACAAGGCTTGTTGATGACAAAACTAAATATTTTTTGGGTCTGAAAAGTAAGAAATTAGCATGTTGAAAATATTCTATATTTTAAAAAACTTGATATAATTTGACCCCATAATTACAGGCTGAAAACACAAAATCCAAGAAGGCCGCAAAAAATGGCGGCCATTTTGAATTTCCAAAACCAATTCAGACTATCACGTGACTCATCACTATCACTTTTCTGGCAAAAAAAAATCAAAAATAAGTGGAAATTATATTAAAATAAGTTTTTAACAAAAATCACTAAAAATAATTTACAGTCAGTCTACTAGGCTAGTGTTGAGCTCGGCTTACACTACAGTTCACGTGACGTGGGTCGCACAATCTGTATTATTGTCTGTTCATTTTACCTCGTTAAGGCACACATAGTACACACGCCTATAGCCAACGATGATGTAGTCTTCTAACATTCGAACTTGACGCTTTTCCAATTTAATTTCGTCTATAACAGTTGGACTATACAGACAGATGAGTACCCAACCATGCACTGTATATCCAATCAATGTTGAATAGGCCTACTCCGCCACTATTATGCAAAGACAACTTGTGCCAATGAAAAACTTGCGTTTTAATTATTACTGTCGAACACGCTCGGCAGTAGAAGAAAGTACCTCGAACTTCGAAAACATCAAATAGTTGTATGCTTATTAATAAAGAGGGAAAAGAGCAATGTACTGTTCCTTGGAAGATTACGGTGAATCAGCATCGAGCTTTTTTTTTATAGCTGAATGGAAAGTATCTTCATGTTATACACACCACCCCTTCGTTATTCATACGGTCCCTTTTTTTCAAAATGACTGTTATTTACGGAGTCCGCGTTACTACGCGATTGTTCGATCAATTCCCGGCAAAATTGACGGTCAACGCTGGAAATACTCAACCTTTAGGATGCACGCGTAAGTCACTCCCTTGCAAAGCGGAGGCTGTGTGAGACAAAATCCAGTTTCTTCTCTTCCTGATGATGTATCCCATGGATAAATGTTATGGAAGTGGCCTTTCAAACCGTCTTTCAACGAAGCACGCCTTAAATTTCAAAACAAAGCTTTCTCGTCGACCTTGAACGTGTTTGTCCTCCAGAGGGCGCGGATAGTCGAATGCTGTCTCTGAATCAAACGTTGAGCATGCTCTTTTCAGAGCCACTAGCATGTTCAAAATGGACATTTTAATAGGACCTTCAAAAACAATCAGAGCGTCGACGAAAGTTTTGTTTTTAAAACGTTTCTTTTCGTGGGTCTGCCATGAATTACCCTCGTGAGATTTATTGAAGATCTCGCGTGCCCTCCTTCGCCCAACAAAACGCTGAAAATTAGTTAACACGTAAGGCCGTTTTCACACGCCCTTGAAGTAAATGCTATACGCTGGTTTTGATAATAATTTTATGTAGGTCTATGAATCACTCTGACCACAGCGCAATAGTCAAAATGATATTGCCCTCGAAATAAAGGCTGTCCCATTCAACTATTTTATTAATATTGTGAAACGATAGGGAAATTAACAATTTTGAAAGCCAACAGTCATAAATTGTCTAATCCATCAATATTATGAAAGACGTCCAGACGCAAGTGTCCAATCTATCCTTCTCGGAATATCGGGCCGGGTCTTACCGGCCCCTGGGGCTTTATTCCCCAATCCCCGGAGGTTTTGATGAGTGCGGTCAACTCTCAATGACGTATACCGAACCTTAATAAAGTGAACATTTGCGTTTCCATTTTTTCAAAAGCTAAATCACAGAAAGACGTATGATTGTTAGATAATTGAGAGGTCTGTCCGAGCTCTCGTACCAGAAAAAAAGGACGTCTTTTCCGATTTGCTGTGAATAGGTCCTGTCTTGTCCTATGCAGTGACAGATGTGAATCGTAGAAACGAGAGTTTTATCCCCCAAACCTAGGCTTAGTCTCCGGGAAACAAAATAAACGTTAAATTTACGGATAGTACTTTGTAATAATCCATTTAGCGTTGCAAACGACACTGGACTACGACGGTTCCAATATAGATGATAAGTCCACAGAATTCTCGGTGTTAATTCCTTCTTTGCAAATAATTGCAAAAATAATAGACACTGCTTAATTTGTGTATCCCCTTCTGTAAATTAGAAAGTGAAACGCTTGAATACATTTTGTAGTTGTAAAATTGCATCGATGTTTTGGACGCAAATAACCTTAGTTATCAGAACTGGGCTTTTTCTTTGGACGTACGGGGACCGGGGGAGGGGGGGGGCACACAGTGCCCCCATCCGTTTTTATCAAATTTTAGGGCATATTGTCATGAAACTTGCCACAAGGGTCCATATCACCGAGTTCTACATGATGACGTCGAAACATTAAAAAAAAAAAACACATTTCTGGTCAAAATTTTCTCATAATTTCTGTATTTTTTGTTCAAATGTTTTGAAGCTGGACACATTTGTTCATTTTAACATGATCAATGAAATTACAACCTAATTTAATAACTGAAATCAACGTTGGGGCACTTTACCCCATTAATTCACCCAGTTTTGAGGGGAAAAGAGCATGCTGAAAATATTATAATTTTTATTGATTAAAAAATTGATATATTCTTGACCCCGGCCCTAAATACATGCTGAAAAACACACAAATCCAAGATGGCCGCCAAATAATATAGCGGCCATTTTGAATTCTCAAAAGCATTTCACACTATCACGTGACTCATCACTATCACTTTTCTAGCAAAAACAATCATCAAAAACAAGTCCAAATTAAGTCCAAAAGTCACTTTGAAAAAAACCCATAAAAATTGTCACAGATGACCAAAGGTCAAAAAATAGTTGCCATGGCAACAGCTGACCCCCATTGTCAATTTTTTTTTTGCCAACCTGACTCTAGATATATTTTGGGAAAAGTCAAAGAAAATAGGCCTATACGCACAAATATGGTAGGCGGGCAAATTGTGGCTCCCGGTCCCGATTGTTGATTAAAGAAGACAATTAATTTAAACACAATGTTTGGCCATGAATTTAGGCTATCATTATCGGTATAACTAAATAAAAATCGTTAAGTGTTTCTCGAACCTGATCCTGATTTTGTCGTCGCTTTTACACTTGTAAGATAAAGTTGAACGATTAGCAGACCATCCCTTGCACGGTGTGGATTCAAAATGTGAAAAACACTATGACATTGCAGTCTGACGTGCTCGGTCAGTGCTCTTCCCTAGCGTGCCTACACAGAGAATCGGGAAGAAAGTTAATTACATACTCTCCTCTTGTAGATTGTTATTCTTTTATTCTCTGATTTTATCAGAAGATAAAAAAAGCGATCATCTCTCAAAGTCTGCTGTAAGGTCAAAACCCTCTTAAAGAAGCACTTTCAAGAGTTGCACAAAATAGCTTTGTGGACAAAAGGGATTTTGGAGGAATGTCATAAGGAAATCCAACAGCATCGTAAAAATCAATAAGCCTTTCCCATGAAATATGCTAATTACATTCATGCATAAGTACTTGGTTGGCAAACGCCATAAAGTTGTGCACTAGGCAGACGCACAAACGCGAATGCGTCACGCAACCATCAGCCCCATGCAAAAAGGCGCGATGTTCCTACATTTTGCTACCAACCAGTAGTGTTCGTGCGCACGCGCGATGTTCAATTTACATAATTTCATGGGACAGGTCTATTGTACACACTATGTCAGACAGTTGCTCATCCCAGTGTGACGTGGGTGGAGGCAAAATCTACAAACGAGAAATAAATATTGCCAAGACGGCTTGTGTCTGCCATGAGCGATTATTACTAAACTCTGTACTGACAGATGAGTCATAAACCATCGACAAGATAAGATATCTTTACCGACAAAATAATATTTATAATTCAATTCGCTTTACTGAGCCGATGCTGATAGAGGAGATTCACTGAAGTTAGTGTATTGTCATTTTCAGAATTTAGTAGTAAAGTTACCTCTTACAATAATACAATTATGCTTAGTACTGACTTTGGGGAGTCAATGTCCCTTTGTTTTATACAGTATGGTACACATAATCGTTATTATAGGAGATGCGTGGTTTACACGCTGACTGCCCTAGCTCGACATTGGTAAGAAAGAAAAACATCATAATGTTCACAGATTTATTCCTACCTTACATGGGACCAAGATAACGATGGTAAAAAAACTCTCCTTGTTAATTTATTTTCTTATTTTTTATTTATTTTGAATTTATTTTGAATTTATCTATTTATTGAATTTATAATGCGCTCTCTCCATGACCAGCCTGTTCGAGAGCACATTAATAAAGACACAAAGAGATATTAACAATTGAAAACTAGACTAAACGAAAAATTCCTGCCTGAGGTAATACCGTTTTGTAATATTAAAATGAAGGGAGATCCTAAATTAGTTTTCGTCTCATGTGAGACCAAAACTCTGCCTAAGAGTGCGTACAAAAATGCTGATAGAATGCATTTTGACCGTTTTCTCGCAAATGAAACAACGAAATGAGCGGGCATTTTCGTTTCCACTGGTTGGTGTTATTTCACATATCTTGATTTGTGCAAATAACGGAAGCATTTAAAGACATTATTTTTACCTATGTTGACCTGGGGCTTTAACATAAAAAAACATGTGTACGGGTAATTTGTATCCTCCAAGAATGGCAAACGTGACAGACAATAGCCGCGTGTGACGTCATCATAGGTGCCTGGGACGTGTCCAATGTTCACATTAATTTTGGTCGGAGTAGACAGCGGCTGTAACTTTATGAAACACCAACACCGAGTTTTAATAAGATCTGTTGTCCTGCGGTCATTATTGTACCACGTTTGTTACCAAAGTTTGTTACTATTAGATTAACTCTGCTCACCCGCCATCAACGATCCGATGATAATAATATCATCCAAGGTTAAACCCTATTCTTTACATTTTGACAGAGAGATTTAACTAAGTTATGCTTTGCCCAAGTCATTGTTGATTCAAAAATTAGTTGTTATCAGAGATGATTAATGGTATGGTGATTTCCCCTCAAAAGAAAGTCGAACTAAAGCAACCCGATATAATAATTAAAAAGGATTTATTGATGGGCATTGTGTAATAATAATATTATTACTCCTAAAGATAAACAAAAACGAAGATCTGCCGCATCTTTGTTTTTAAAAAGATGGATGAGGCACACGAAGACTAAACAAATTCCGGCAGTTTTTCTTTCATGGTAAATCACGTTAGCGTACATGGGCTATTCATGATACGATGAATAGTGTCTGGTTTCCATAGTGTGTAAACCAACAATACATCATGCCGGTTTCTCTTCTTAAAAACTTATGTTATCCTTTGATTGAATTGAAAGCGGATTACAAAAGTAAAAGTTACGCGTGATATATCAGGCAATTAGGCGACGAGGTTACCGTCTGCCATTATAGCTCCCTTGTGGTATGGCGACCGACTCACCGCACGTCCTCCCTGGCCTCCGATTCGTAGCCTCGCGGGCCCTGTCCCATTAGGGGAGAAACAAGGCTGATCCTAATCACACTGGTGCCAGATCCCAGCCAATTCCTTGTTCCTATATTAGGGGCAGACGGTTTCGAACCCAGACCCGGACTCGAACCGGAGACTGAGTGTTGTGTGAGACAGTCCCGGCACATAGCCTAACGCCCTGCGCTAATGTGTCGGCAGCTATTCCTAGGAATTTACATAGCTTGGAATCCACACCACAGGCATTGTTTTGACCAACACAATCGCTGAACCCAGAACCGCGCTTTAAAGTTGCCAGCTCTTTTGTGCTATTTTTATAAGGGTGCACCTATACAGCCAACGCTAAATGCTAATATTCAAATATACTCGAATACTAGTTGGAAGTCTCTCAGTCTTTTGAAATTGAAACACAAAAATTAACGTGAAGTGACATCTCGACTTCAGTTTTCTTTTCTATTGTAGGGGGGGGGGTGTAATCTTAGTGTTTTTAACAATCCGACGTTTCGATCAGTACGCTCTGGTCGTCTTCATGAGATTGCTGGACTTGCTACGTTGACGTGTGTTGCTTAGGTACTGCCGATGAGGTTTAGCTGACATTTTGGCTTAGCTGAAAGTTGCGCGAAGGTGGGAACATGGCAGAAGCTTTGGCTGAGCTCGATGATCAGTGTATAGGAGGGAACTGGAACTACACGTAGGCTCGATTTCACCAAGCACTAAGATTCATCTTTAAGATGAGTCGTCAATATTACCATAGTGATTGGTACTGTGACATCACACTTATAGCAATTAAGACCGATTCGCAGTTACAGCGCCAGCTCAACATTAGTAAAGTGCCTGTAAAGTGCTTCCATTCTTTGCACAAATCAAGATAATGTAAAACGAACTTTAAAAAAACTACAGCATTTCAAGCAAGTTTTGAATTGAATTTTTCCACCATGACCATCTTTATACCATGTAAGCTATGTGTAAATCTGTGAACATCTATATTCTGAATCTTACCAATGTTATGCATTTACGTACCCTTTGAGAAGAAACGACAATCTTATAAGGACACTCAAACAATACTCGGAGAAAGTGATGTTTTGATACAATCTCGGTTAGATGTCCACCCTGGGCGAGATTTTCTTAGTAAGCTTTTCATGCAAAATCTGATATGCCAGAACATTGCAGACGCGTGTTTTTTTTTTCTGATAGGTGATATGAAATTGATATTGCTGATAGATATCTGATGATTAAGACATTCAAACGGCAGCATTAGAAACTCTACCTTCTGTCATAATAAAGTGAGCAGTTTTGTTTCAGCTGTAACACTGTAGCCCACCTGTACGCATTCAGCCTGCAATCGATCTCCAGCGCACATTACAGGTTTTGCCCCGTGAAAAGGCCACATGATCTCCACAGGCGTGTATTAAACACAATTTGCTTTAAACGGAATTTCAAATAATGAAAAATAATGCAGTTTCAGTTTGCAAAATTAATATTACATAACGACGACCGGGGGACATTATTTATATCAAATTCCAGCAATATATTTTAATTGCATTCTGAAAAGGTTTGAAAGCGTCTGTCTGACTGGCTGATTGATGATAGAAGTGTGTCATTTTCTACTTTTATAAGGTTGAATGAAACAAGCTGACGTATGTTGTATTTATCTGCACTTAAATACTGGATTACTACAAACTACTAAAGGAGGAATGCGAAATAAAACCGGCGGTAACCTGAGGTTAGCCTCGAGGTTTTTTTGAGGTTCTCCAGGGTTATCCGGGGTTCAACCTGGCGTTACCTCGAGTTACCGCTAGTTTAATTCTGCATTTCTTCCTAACAATGCCCAGTGCATTAATTCATCAATAAGTAACACTCACTTCTTTTAGACAACGACTTATTAAGAGTAATGATTCCGAAGATGTGTTCGGGGAAAAAAAAGACTTGGTAATAAATGAGGTATGTTTTTCCATCTGTTTCCATGGATACAATTTTGTGGTCGTCGATTCATTTTTTTGTGTTTTTCGTATAGAGATGTTTCAAATCTCATTCATAAGTAGCCAAGACAGTTTAGGCATACCTATTGGTTGAAATGTAGTCACACGGCCGTGTTTACCTGGTATTAAACGGCTGTACTATGGTTAAGACACGACAAAAGCTGTTTTAAACCGGCTAGTTCAGTCTGGTTTCTTGCTTTGATACTCGAACACTAGAAAACGTATATGAAAGGGCGCGAAACAGACCCATAATGCTGAATGTAACGTACATCAATCATCATTGCAGAGCGAGCAAGGTTAGTTTCTCTGTTTTTCCCCCGTTATTTTATTTTTCAACATTAAAAGTGCATTTTATGAATTAAATGGGAATAAAAGAATGGTGACGCGGTCTTAATCGGCCGTTTAAAACCTTACAGCGCCGCGGCCGTACGATCAAGGACCTCAAACGGGGCGTGACACCGACGGTTTTAAACGGCCGAGTAAGACCTCGTCGCCACTCTTTTGTTCTCTAATTAAATTACTAACGCAGAAAGTCATAGAATGTGGTTAGAATAGCATTTCCTAAATCAGCAGTGGTGTGGCTGACACATTTATTCAATGCTGACATAATCAGAGTTATAATACATGTACATCAGTCACCATGGTATAAAAAAACCAAAAAAAACAAAACAAAAAAAAAACCAAAAAAAACCCCAATGTTTTATATAGAAAGCATATTAAAATTGTAAGGCAGTTATGAAAAGTATTTTCAAATCATTTAACGGTTTGAGTGAAGCATTTTGTATCATTTCAGCATAGGTTTGAGTGTAGCATGACCTTTGAACCCTTCAGCTATTGACAGACAAGATACAGACAAAAGAATTTATATTTCTTCCTTAATGATATGCATGAGGGCGTGTATAGTTGTTACCCGTGGTCTGCCGGCCAAGGGTATATGTAAGTTTCTTTTCTCTCCTAGTCAAATAAAACCCCAAAACGAGGCTGGACGAGCAAAATCGTTTGCCCCCCTTTTGGATATAAAGGCCTGTCGGAATGACTGGCTGCGGCAGTGGCTCTGGCCAGAACGCTGGGAAGCCCTATTCTCCAACATTGTCGATGCAGCCAGCACCCATAGCCGTAGCCGTAGCCGTAGCCGATGTCGCTTGATTCGGACGCAGCTTTTTAAGAAACATAAGAAAACTACACTGAGATGGCAATGGAATGATACACTGCAAAAACTGGGGTGTTAAATTGATTCTTTCGGTATCTATATATGACAACACTAACATGGTGTTAGTTATCCCCATGGCTTTATGGTAGCTAAAATTAAAAACATGTTGGTGTTGACATATATAGATACCAAGAGAATCAAATTAACACCCAGTTTTTGCAGTGTATATACAAGTTCCGAATGGACCTTTTGATACCATGTTCGACGGAGAACATTTCACCTTTCTTGGCATTTTGCGTTTCGAAATAAGACAGCACGCATAGGGGATGTTAATTCAGTCTTTTGAACAATGGTGTGTCAAAAGAAGAAAGCCCGGCCTCGTTCGGTTTGCAACTCGATCGCAACGTGTCAATACCATTTCACTTGATCAAACGTCGCTTGCCTCGTATCCTGTTACATCTTTTGATATGTTTGTTGTATATAAAATGTTCACATGTGTCCTTTAATTAAATTATATTTCTCGTTGAGGTAGATTACAGGTCGGTTTGTTAGACGTCGGCTTACAGCATCAGACCTATGGTGGCTTTGAAGGGCCATCCCAAAACAGAATGTTATTTCCATGGTGAAATTTTGTTTCAAGTTGCAAATATTTTGGTAAATTTTTTCTCGCAACTTTCTGTCTCTAGCCGCAAAATAATGACTTTTAGGCTCGAAATTACTGAGGCGTTAATTCAAACGATGAAATGATTATTTCCGTGAATATTCGAGACTCGGGATAAAGACAAGAATTTAAACAACAAATTTACGTCAAATTGTCAAGGGTGTCCGTATTTTTAAGCCAGAGTGTGGTGTGGAAATAGGGTTTTCAAATTTACTACGTAAAAAAAAATGGTCTCCAACTTTTGCATATAGACCATGTGACCTGTGACATCACATATTTACAAAAGAGCCACAGAGCCCGGACTTCCTGTATGCACGATTTGTACACAGCCCGATGGAAGAAAACATAAAATCGTATATTTTATGGAGACTGCACTGTCTGATTTTTATCAACTTTTGACATGAAGAAAGGGGGCACATCTCAAAACTTGTTCAGCTGTTATTTTTATAACTCTTGAATTTATGTGGAATATTATGACACGGCATGTACATTTTCCTATAATGACCAGTGTAGTATCTCGCCTGCCAGAAAGGCCCTGGAATGTACAAGGTCACTCGGTTTGTAATCAAGGGTTTTATGGTCTATACATTTTGCATTTAAAATAACAGATAGAACAGGGACGTGAAAAAGGCTGGCCGAGCTATAACAACAGCATGTCCAACTGAAGAAATCCGGACCACCCGACCGTCGGCAGTAATGACCACGGTGTCACCGATCAGTTCGCAAGCGCCTGTGTCTGTACCTGGCAAATTGAATGAAAGTGTCTGAATAGGCGCTCGGTGTTTCATCTTTTAGCTTTGATAAATGCCTTGTTTTTTTGTTGTTGCACTATTTGATTAAAGCTGACGCGATAGCGAGAAAATGGCGTCACAAAGTGGCTTTTCGACCTGACGATCAATAACCACCGAGCGAGCTGCGCTGCTGCGTGTCCTGCCGTAGTATGTTGGTTCCCTCCGTTTTGGGCCATACTGTGCACAACAGCAATGATGGATAGTTGTTGTCATTATACCCAGCCGGGTGCGGGTTTTTGTTCCTGCCCACCAGCCATCGATTTGCTTCTATCGATTTGAGCTTGATAAAAAGCAATATGGCAGCACCATGATAAAGATACAGGGGAAAAAAAAAAAACAAACAAACAAAAAAAACACAACGAAATTGTGTCAAGAGGTGATGTGAAATTTGAATTCTTAAAAGCACAAAATTTCATCCACTAGTCGCCATCAAACTGCAAGACCTACCGACATGGCCATCACTTCTCATTGCATTGTATTTCATAATGATACCCACAATAGAAGTCACAATTAAGTAGGCCAGAGATTATGTGAAAAATCGGTATGCGTTTTTAAATGGCATGGCTTAGCCGTTTAAAAAGGAGCGAATTCAAACACACGTATCACCGACAGTTTAAACAGCTACGATGAATTGAACCAACCTATACAATTTCATGACAATTTATACTGGCGCCGTAACGCCACGCACGAACTTCGTGGAAAGTGTGTCAACTGTGTTTACTGAGCGTCCACTCAGCTAAAGAGAAACACAAATCATCGCGCGTGGACTCGTTTATAACAGTCTCTGGTGCGTAGTTCGTCAGAAATGCATGAGTTTTCTTCTCATGATAACATTATTCAGAAGAGGCCTCGGCTAATTAATTTACGTTTCGCTTGGATTGTAGATTTAGTGAAAGCTTGGGCCTCCGTTCGCTCATCCATTCTCCACTAGTTGACGGGGGTACTCCTCGATATTTTATGCACCGATAACAACAGACTAAACGTCCCGGGCGTATTTATAGATGGGTTGAAATCTCCATGGTGGAAACACACGCCAGCAAGCTGTGTGAATTTCAACTCAATTTGAGTTTACTTAACACCAACCAATCATGAAAGGAGTTTATGAAATGCAAGCGCGCAGTACTGCGCGTGTAAGTACTGTGTACATCCATACTCTGGTGGATTTTTCTGCACCTGTGCGGAGCAGCAATCTAACAAATCAGCATTCCACTCTAAAAAAAAAAATCCCCTGATTCAGAATTGACCCGATCGGATTCCGGGTCCCGTGGGGCTTGACCTATATTGAGGACAGCACAACCCGGAATCTGTGTCAAACTAACCCAGAAATTGATCAAACTGACCCAGATGGTACGGCGTATACAGCTCTTTTCATCATCACTTCTCCTGAATGACATCATTATGAGGATCTCCTAATTAAATATTGGTATTCCCTCCCTTGCCTTGAGAAGAACTGAAACACTTATAGAATTTGACAAATCGAAGCTAGTCTCTTCCCGACTTCGAGATTTGTTCCCCCTGAACGCCAAAGACTTAATCGTACTGGACGGAGAAGCAAAGTGTGATGTTACAATAGAAATCACTATGGTAATACTGACAACCCATCTTTAAAGATGGATCTTATCTGTGAAGTCGACCAATGTGCCTAATTTTATCGAGCTGCTTCAGCACAAAAAGCACAAAATTATGATAATACCAGAAAAAGGTTACCAGCCAAAGTACCATGTCGTATGTACCAATTGTGATTGTTACACCATGGTGTTAGATTGTGAATTTTAATTGGTCGAGAACCAATCACGTGACATAATACGACATTTCATGTCTTCCCAAAAAATTCAGAAAATTCATTTCATCGTCCCCATTGATATGTATATTGAAGTTGGCAATACACCCGAGAAAGATGTAGGTCATGTCGCCCTCGTCCATTTACCTAGATCGTTCTCAGAACATTATTTCATCGTCCCCATTGATCTGTACAACCACATTAGCGGTACTACCTGAGAAAGAGGTTACTAAGCAACCACTGGTACTATACACGCTACTGTACTTTCGATACAACGTTGCGATAGGGACCAGTTGATACATTTTGGTTGATAAAAAATTGTAATCGACGTAGTTTTGTTGAATTGGATATTGTCGTCTGCAAACTATGTCGGTAAGGGCCTTTTTAACAATCCTGCAATATAATACCATGGTATAACAAAACAGTTGTCTGCTGTGATATGTGGTCCATGCTGTTTTGGACACCCTCGGCTTCTCCTCGGGTGCCATCTGCCCCCTTGGGTGTCCAAAACAGCATGGACCACATCACAGTAGACAACAATTGTATACTGGTATCCTGCTTATTTGTTGCTGATTAAAATACGAGACTTCCAGCACCGGTCTTTTCTATCCTATACTCTGGGTACGATTTACCTCTTTTGTCAAATTCATGCAGCTTGTGCTGACCAGGATTTTGTAACAGCCACCACAACAAGTCTCTCTTTTTACTCGTTTTTTTTGTCAACATGAGTCTCTCAGACACCCAGATAACAGGTGGTTATTTGCGTGATCAGTCATTGTAAATTCGATAAGCTTGACTGACCTTGGCGGTGATGATCATCCAATGAGGAACGAATCTGAGAACTGCACTCGGTACAACTCTTGTGCCTCTGGTAAGCATGGTGTCACCGAGTGGTGATGTAAATTATTATTTCAATACAAAACGTGCACAGCCCAACTTCGCTGATTTTTGTGTAATAAATAATGACAAAAATGCCGAGAAATACATTATGAACTAACTGAATTCATAGGAGAAGATACAAACAATGTTCTTGTACGTATCCGCGAGCTTGATCAATGACATTAATATTTTGCTTGCGAGGCCACGCTTTTAAAAAGCAGGAAATGATTTTGAGCCCTGACATTCAAAAAGACTCCATGTAGAATACTGCTAATGCCACGAAATACTCCAATTGTTCAAGTTATCATTTAATATTATGTTTTGTCTGTCGGAATGTCAACTCCGGTCGATTCTTAATCATGAACGGCAGATTGGGTTTTCCTCGGCGAACGAATCACTCCGGAAATAAGACCTTGGTCACGTGATTTAAAAAAAAAACGTCAAATGTAGAGGAATCAATCGTAAGTTATCAGGTCCCCCCGTACCAGGTCGTCCCTGGAACCAGTTCAGTCACCGAAGTTCGATATTTACAACGTGTTGTCTGTACGTACATTGTTCCGATCTGGGTCGAGTCGGTCGATAATTTGCAGTCGAAACAATGATTGGAAATGCCTCCCCCTCCCAACTAGACCGTGTAGGCTCGAGCGCATAATGTACATTTGGGGGAGAACCATGGTTTTCCATTCGCATCGCTTGAACGTGTGAACGAAAACAAAAATTTAGCATTTAAACTTGGAATCCAACGTAAGAGAGTTGCAAAATCCATTCACATAATACTTCAGATTGTTTTTGGACATGATGTTTGTGGATTGATCATTGTACGCACGCGTCTAGCGCCCTTATTGGCTTATTTGTTCGAACGTATTACTAGACCATGCGAACGGATTAGCCCCTGTATTGTTTTTCTTACCACTGTCTAATACTCCCGGGCTTCCTATTTGTTTGTCTGCAAGTCTACCATGGGCTTCACAAGTAGGCTTACAGAAAGGCCTACTCACTCTCTTAATGTAAAAGAGTGAGTACATCACTCACTCTAAAACTAAAGTAAGTCAAAACAGCTTTAATTAGTAATTTTAGACCATTTTTGACTAATTTTAAGTCAAAATGTGGTCTAAAATTACTAATTAACGCTGTTTTGACCAAGTTAATTTTTAGAGTGTTCTCTTGCCCGAGTGGTGGTGTAATTTTCACTCGTTTTAGAGTGCAATTCATTCTAGTTTGCTCTTTTAGAGTGAAATTTGAGTGAAGTTCACTCTGAATCGAGTGAAAAAGAAAATATTTCCACTCTAAAAAGAGTTGTCCCCTATACCACTCTTTTAAAAGAGCCATATGGCGGACAAGTCTTTTTAGAGTGGAAACATTTTCTTTTTCACTCGATTCAGAGTGACGTTTACTCAAATTTCACTCTAAAAGAGCAAACTAGAGACAATTTCACTCAAAAAGAGTGAAAATTACACCACCACTCGGGCAAGAGAGTGATGTTTCCACTCTTTTATATTAAGAGAGCACTCCCCAACACTGCCCCCACCCAACCCAACCCAATCCTTCCCCCACCCAACCCAATCACAACACGTTGTTTAATCAACGACATGTCGTTTCCTATAATTGCTTTATAATGTTTTGATTAATTTACTGCCTTTTGTGCCGATAGAGCCCGGATCAATACCGTTGTTATTTCTGCACCATGCCTTTGAACTGAACACAGAACGGGGATTGTTTGCATTGCCCTTTTGCCGTGAACAATTATATGAAGAGAACAAATCGGAACGAACGACGAAATTAAAACTATTCAAGCTTTTTGTTTGAGCTTGACAGAGTGCCTGATAAAAAAACAAACTGCAATGTTTTAAAGATATGAACTCGCTTCGACGACAACAAAGCTTTTGGAAACCTTGTGCATTCGCATTATCGCCAGTGCAAGTGCCGTTCAAAAGTCGCTGTACGAAAGTTTACCAATTTCGCTGATGTGTGGAGAAAACTGTTCAAGACAATTCTTAGATTCTGATTTCCGCAAACAACAAACACAATTATGATAGATGTCAATTTTTGCATCTGGTATAAAGAATTATTTTTTGGGTGTAATTTTAGCCCACACACCGATGTGTGTTAAGCACTGTATCCTCAGTACTTTCCAGAGTCCTGTGAAAAAATATTCAAAGGCATTTTCCTTGAGTGGGATTCGAACCCACGACCCCGCCATTTTTTTCACAGGACTCGGGAAAGTACCGAGTATACAGCGCTTAACGCGAATCGGTGTATGGGTAAAAATAACAAACAATAAACAAAAACACTATAATTCAGTACAGCGTTAAAACGCCCTATTGAGGCGTTATAGCGCCTTAATTTTACGGCGTTAAAACGCCCTAGTTTACGGAGTTATAACGCCCTGATGTAAGGCGTTATAACGCCGTATTTTAATTAGGGAATAACAGTGCGAGGACCCGGTCTTTACTGCTTGGTAATGACCTTGGGTGGTGGCTGGCCGCTGTTAACGACCAAGCCGGAGGCGCGGTCGTTAACAGCGGCCAGCCACCACCCAAGGTCATTACCAAGCAGTGAAGACCGGGTCCTCGCACTGTTATTCCCATTAATAAATACCTTTTTAACGAAATAAACGGCTAAAATCGTCCATTTTGTAACTTTTCTTTCTCGGCGATACTTTCTTGTTTTGTTAGCCGGTCTTTATATCGCCGTTAATACACCCCCACGTGATCACGTTTTGACCAATCAGAATCCACAAACTGTCCTAGGTATTTATTAATGATAAATATTCAAAAATCTACTTGTAAAGACGGCGACCATTCATAAAAACGATGCGTACTAACCGTGCATCATAAACCAATATGACGCCGTAAATTTGGGGCGTAATAACACCGTAAATTGGGGCGCTGGTTTCGCTTTTTAGAATCCTTATTCATACAATTGCTGTTTTACTTTTTACTTTCTATTCAATTTATAATACATTGTCGAAAAAGTACGGGTTTGTATTCAACATGATCAATTTTGTTTTTGTTGTTGTTAATGTGCGGGGTTTATGAGGTCAAATCTTTTAATGTCATTTAAAAAAAAAGGCTATTTTTATCGTTTTCTAGTGGATTTTTTTCCATTTTTTTCAGTTTGCCTGGTCACTTTTATCACTTTTGCTTTGGATGGTTTTTAGTACCGTTGTATTCGTTTTATTTCGTCGAAATATTTTACTTGCCATTTCCTGCTATTTTTAACTTGTTTTTTTTAGTTTACTGTATATTTTGTATAATATCGGTTTCATATTGTTTAAAATGAGTGGGGTCTGGGAAGGCACATCTTTTTCGATGACAGTTTTTTTGTTACTTTTGCCCTTCCCTGGACGTCCTCTGGTCATATATTGCATTGTCCAAATAATCAAAATGAATAAATAAAATATATGATTGATTTGATGGTGTTTGCGTGCTGGACTCTAGATGGGATGAGTGCATCTCCAAATCGCCAAGTTCATCCACGCCACGGAATAGAATGCAGAGAATTCGGCATTACAGTGGGCATGTAATGTGGTTAATATTTTAAAAGTCTGTTTTCTCCTCTTCTCTAATTGTTTTTTTTTTTTTACGAAATATATTTTCTTTTTAGAAAATTAACTATATAACATCGGTGTATAAAAGTATCTGGTCAAACTGATTGGTGCGGTTGGGTTAGCTGGCTCACCGTGTCCCATGGTAGTATGCAGGTAAAGCGGAATGTGCCGTTGATGATACAGGGGTGAACTTCTGCATCTGGTACTCAGTCACAGGGTATGTCACGAAAAAGATATTTTGCTATAATAGGACCGTTGCATAGATGTGTCCTTTTCAAAAATATGGGTAGAACAACACTAGCCCCTCTCACAATTGTAGAAAAATGCTTGCTAGCGTTTTCTACCTGTATTTTTTTCAAAGGCCAAAACTGCGATTGCCCTATTAGCCAAATATCTTTTTCATTTCATACTCTGACTGTGTGCCAAATTCCATGCCAGTATATCATCAAATGCACAAATCCCCCACATTATTTGCCCTATCTGCCCCGCTATAGGCATAAGCCTCCCAATTGTGGCTATACCCGGGAATTCTTTAAAAGTCAGGTGACGTTTTATCCACCGAGTGGAATTCAGAAGTCAAGGGCTTGTCACTCCTAATCTTTTATTAGGACAGGTCAAGTCGTGAACTTCGGAGACACCTCGGGAACCCTTATCACGGCTGAGACAGCCACTCCAGGAAAACAGGAGGCTACTTCAAGATGCCTCGCTACAGATTCATAATTCATCAACGAAAGTCATTATGTTGCGCACGTGGTAGTCTTCATACAAGAAGTGCACAGGTCATACTAGTCCCGAAAGTCTTACGTATAGTGCAATTAAATTGTCCAGGTGTACAATGTTCTCATCTAATCCCGTCAACTACAATTCGAAAGGTTTTAATGTCGCGAAAGTCTTTGTTCAAGCTTTCCAAAGACTATTAAAAAGCGATATAAAAAATAAGGGTGTCCACGCATATATACATACATAAACATGACCAGACTGCTTGTTCACTCTATGCTTGCAGTCATCGTCAAGTTTAAGGGAAATTACATCGGACCACGATACGGGATTGTTTGATCCATTCCAAAGTCTTGTCAGACTTGACCACCCCAAAAACTACACTGCTTTACTGTGGCATCTTTGACGATCTTCTTGTCCGCTTACCCGTGAAATACGCTTAAAAGTGAATGTTGAACTGTGTGGAACGATTATACGCCTCAATTTGCGCGCTTACGGTAAAGCACGCCGTTAATTTCGGGCCTTGACCTTTCAAAAACTCTCAATCTACCCTCGCTCCCGAGAGCTTCAATTTATTCATGTTTCTCTTGCGATCGCAAAAAGGGAAAAAGTACAAACGTGACACCTGTAGTGTCGTCTTTACACGGAATCTGGTTCGAAATAACCACGGTGAATTAAACACCGACGCGTGCCGTGACGTTTAAACTGTTCTAGCCGCATAATTAAATTACTTTTAATTCCTCTGAAATCCGCACGAATCTTCAGCGCAATCCGCGGAGATGCCTTAAAGATGATGGAGCGAAATAAGTGACTGTATAGAAAGAAACATCAACCATCGAGGAGAACTCATGAATTAAGGCTCTCGTTTTCTTGAACGTCCCCCCCCAAAAAAAGAGAGAGTTTTGTCTCGCCTATCTGCCTTTCTTTAATTGACTTTTTTCTCTCTCGAAGAAGGACTACACGGTCAAATTAAGTTTTGTGATGCACTCTTTTTCCAATAGATAGAGTCCATACGATTCTGTAAAGAAATTTACAAGTCTCTAACCGCACGTAAAAATGGTTTTAAAATGCCATTGTGTTTGATACCCTTCAAGTGCGTGTTTTGTCATCATCGAAAAAACATCCATAGACGTCACACCCCAATTTATGGGTCTTTATACTATTTTTTTTGTACGGGAATTTTTTAAGTTCTTTCCTGATTTTCGATCATTTTTAATCAAACGGCACTGAATTTGAACTTGGTGGACACAATAAATCCTCTTCGGATTGTACAATCCCGTTGTTGTTTATCTGGTTGGTATTAGTGATGAGGTTTTGGAGCTGGAAGTACAATGTAAACGAATGGTATACTTAAAGACGCCCACTCGTCACCGTTACTCGCCGACTATTTCTGTGCGGCACAAAACGATCATGTACCAGTACATAGTGAACGCGTGCACAGGTCAAAGGTGATCTTTCGTGGCACAAATTTGTTTGTCGCGCGCCGACGAGCGGACGTCTTTGATACGTTCATGAACATTCATTACACTGCACTTTCGGCTCCAAAACGTCTTCACTTACCAACATGATATCCAATGACGTCATGTTTCAAATTTCGCTCTGAAAGAGTTTCAAGTTAACTTACAATTTATACCATTTTAACGTGAGGTTAGAGATTTGTAATTTGTTTTCCCCCACTTTCATAAGAACTCTATCTATTTGAAATTGACTGCTTCACAACAGTAAAGTTGATCTTGAAGCACCTAGGTAGAATAAAGGATTTGGTATTCATCGATTTTTTGATTTGTTTTTTTATTAGTATCAGTCTGAAACTTTGCTGATTAAAAAGTTCATACCAATACCAGTCTTCCAAAGAAATATTATGTCTGAAAAACTGTCAATTTTTGAGAATTTGGAGACCCCATTAAGGACATGCTGCAAAGTGTTCACGGTTTTTCACTCTTTTCTCTTGACTCAGACGACGGATTGGGCCCAAATGTTCACAGTTCTTTTCTTCTTCATGTGTATATTGAATCACACAAAGTGAAAACAATGTAACCATCAGCCTCACTAATCCTACATTTTACCTTTAACGGAGCCAATGTTTGATGCAGGCCTATATGTAGCCAGGTGCCGTTATGTTTAGAAAGTATACCAATGCTCCCGAAGATTGAATGCTTGCAAATTGTTGTATTTATGTTTTGAACAAAGAGGACGGTGTTCTATCAGACTTGGATTTTACTTCAAACTGGCTTTACAGGGGTTACATTGTGTTCCCCTCGCGGGTACCATTATTATCTTTACAAGCAATTTGAAACTCAACATGACAGACTATAAACAGGCAGTAGAGCCGCGTGTGACGTCAGTGCAAGGTGTCAATACTGAAGTCTATGATATTATGTAACATTTGACACTTTTAGAAAAGAGCCACAGAGCCTCGGCTTCGTACAGGCGCGATTCGAACACAGTTCCATCGAGGAAAAAGTAAAATCTTTTATAGAGATTGTACCTTACGATTTTCACCGGCTTTTGATATGAAAGAAATGGTCCACATCTCACAATTCTTATCAGCCTGCAAATTTAACAATATTCTTGATTTTATAAAGTAATTATGATACAAAATGTAAACACTCCCATACGACCAATGCAGTATCTTGCATGCGAGGAAAATGCCCTTGAATACGCAAGATATAACTCTCGCAAACGAGATGACACGGTCTATTTCACTACCGTACCGACAGAGAACAGTGTGACCATTCCATGACACACGTACCACTTGTATTCTCGACCATTATACGCGCGTAAAAAAATTCACACCAACTCGAATAAATAGAAGTGGCCTCAAACATTCGTGCATGCTGGAGCTCTTTCAGTCAACAAGCTCTGCAAGTAAAGTCAGATCCTTACACAAAAACCACTTGGGCCGTGATTTCACTAACACGGAAGCCAATCAAAATGCTCGAATTTGTCGGATAAAGCGTGTTGGAAATAACCTATTATTATGTAGATAACGCCGTGAACATTTCAGTCCCGGCATGTCACACACGCATGCCTCGCCTCGTTGTTTAATTTGAAAACCCCGATTGGTAAAGTGTAGGGGTATGACACGTACGGCGGGTCTGTATGCTGGCTTTGCGCATGTGGCTTTTTACTGGCAGCGCAAAAAAAACCTTTCGCACTTCTGTACCGCACTGAGACACGTGCATTGGCTTCGGGGTCGTTTACTCCTTGTTTGTGGCTCTGCATGTTACAATGTTTTCGAACACAGCTTGGGAAAATCAGTATTTAAGAGCAGGAGCACTTGGATTGTACGAACTGCAGATGTGACAGCGAGGGGACCCTTGGTATTATCACGAACCGTCCAGGTGCCAACGGCTTTACATCCTCCACAATGGCCAGCGGGTCTTTCTTCCTGTATGCCTTGCCTTACGTTGTAACATTCCTAACGTACCGAGCCGTGAAGCCAGCCATGGCTGATATCAACGCCACGGTACCCGCCAGCTCACCCATGCCGACGCCGACGAGAATTCCGCTCTACATCGGGGGCTTTTTCGCGTTCCCCGGTGACAAGATTTTTGGTGCTTTACCGTACACCGCACAGACCGCCGTGGACCACATTAACAGTCTCACCGGGATTCTTGACGGTTATGAACTGAAAATGATCTGGAGACTAACTGACGTAAGTAATACTCTATAATACGCTATAGTGAATGGACTTAATTTTCTGTCTTCCTTATTCGTTTAATTCAACAGGATATCGCATTTGTATGGTGTTCCATATGTGCCACCTTTATTCAGAATATTTTATACCGTCGCATTTTTTTTTTCCGTCGCATTTTTTTTTTCCGTCGCATTTTTTTTTCCGTCGCATTTTTTTTTTCCGTCGCATTTTTTTTTTCCGTCGCATTTTTTTTTTCCGTCGCATTTTTTTTTTCCGTCGCATTTTTTTTTTCCGTCGCATTTTTTTTTTCCGTGTTATTTTTTTTTCCGTCGCATTTTTTTTTTACCGTCGCATTTTTTTTTTCCGTCGCATTTTTTTTTTCCGTCGCATTTTTTTTTTCCGTCGCATTTTTTTTTTCCGTCGCATTTTTTTTTTACCGTCGCATTTTTTTTTTCCGTCGCATTTTTTTTTACCGTCGCACGTGACTCCCACGTGATGAGGTTGTTAAACTTTGAGCTTGCAAGAAAATGTTGGTGTGAGGAGTCTCTGTTTTTCGGACATTAGTTAATTGTTTTACATTATATAAAGTTGTTCTCTCTCCGCTGAGGACGCGTGTTGACGCCCTTTGAAGTCTAGCGCCCCCCCCCCCCCCATCCTCCCCGCCTGCACAATCTTCCACAGGTGAGGATGCCAACCTTTCTCCGTAGTTTTAAACACTGCTATTGATTATTAATGCAATGATATGTTCATTATAACCGCAAGGTTATAATGAACATAAGCATGAGTTGATATTATTGCATTATAATAATCAATAGAAGTGTTTAAAACTACGGAGAAAGGTTGGCATCCTCACCTGTGGAAGATTGTGCAGGCGGGGAGGATGGGGGGGGGGGGTCGCTAGACTTCAAAGGGCGTCAACACGCGTCCTCAGCGGAGAGAGAACAACTTTATATAATGTAAAACAATTAACTAATGTCCGAAAAACAGAGACTCCTCACACAAATATTTTCTTGCAAGCTCAAAGTTTAACAACCTCATCACGTGGGAGTCACGTGCGACGGTAAAAAAAAATGCGACGGAAAAAAAAAATGCGACGGTAAAAAAAAAATGCGACGGAAAAAAAAAATGCGACGGAAAAAAAAAAATGCGACGGAAAAAAAAAATGCGACGGAAAAAAAAAATGCGACGGAAAAAAAAAATGCGACGGAAAAAAAAAATGCGACGGAAAAAAAAAATGCGACGGAAAAAAAAAATGCGACGGAAAAAAAAAATGCGACGGAAAAAAAAAATGCGACGGAAAAAAAAAATGCGACGGAAAAAAAAAATGCGACGGTATAAAATATTCTGAATAAAGGTGGCACATATGGAACACCATACATTTGTCTTAGTACTTTAGTGGGCATATCTCCACGTGTTCTGACAAGAGCTGTTTCCTATTCAATAAACAAAAGCACTTGGTAGTGGCTATCCATCATGCATGAATGAAAACTCCACAAACTCTTATCTGAATTGAATCGTAGTGGTAGGCAGATCGCTACTCTTGAGGTCCCCAGGTTCAAATCCCGTTCTAGTCAATGTGTCTTTTTTTCTCCGCAATATTAAACCAACTTGTCGGTTTCCCTTGTGGTTTGTTACTTGAATCAAATCCTTTTATTTCAAACCGGAGTTTTCAAGGTAAAGTTTAATGTTCGTGACTAATTGCGACAGGAAAGCCAAGACCTGTATTTAGCTTCGACCACAGTTTGTGATCGAAGGATATTTCAATAAAACTTCTATTTTTTTACGGCTCGGCTGTTGAGATTGATTTATTTTGAGTTTGGCAAAAATGCCGTATCCGGCTGCCACTTTATCTCCTCTAATTTAGGTCAAATTATATCCTTACCTGTCCAGAGAGGTTGACATAATATATACTGAGAGGAACAGGCACTTTGAATGATTACAAAGTGTCGAAATCATGAAAAATAGGGCATTTTCACGTCTACGTTGGGCTTCACAACGCTATAGACCTTTATAATGCTGCAACCATCTTGGTCATGTTCCCTGTATCTAATAACAGTAATTTATGCTAATATTCATTGTACAAAAAGGAACCAGACTATTTGCCCTTCCAGCCTCGGTTTGGTTCCATTGGTCTGAATGAAAGAAATTCAAGATGGCCGCACCATGATAAAGGTCTATTAAACGCCATTTTAGTTCCTTTAGGCATGAATGCGCGAAAGTTCCGGCCGCGCAGTGAAATGTCCGCTTGATTTTTCTTTTTCAAAGGTAAATATCTAGCGTTTTAGCTACCAATTCCTGGAGAGGAATAACAAAAATAAGAAAGAAATAAAGCCCAACATCCATTAAACAAATAAAAAATAAATAAATAAAAAAAATCCCTAAGAAGTAGCAGCCGAATATGGACACTTTCCAAACTGTCACTTTATAACTATGACTGGTATTCATTTATCTTTTAAGAGCGTTAAACTCACTGAGGCCATAAGTGATCATAATCGTGATATTTTAACAGCGATGTTTAAAAAAAAAAAAAAAACAACAACAACAACAACCCAACAAACAAACGTGGAGTTGATCAACACGTTCATTCAGGCTAGTGCATTGGACGAATTCCTTTAACATGCCATAGCATTCTTGGGCTGAGCTGTAATCTTCGAGATCGTTTTTGTGAAACTCTTACTCCGGAAGTGTTGCTGGCAAGGGCTTTGTTTACGGAACTGGTGGAGAATATTTCGTTGTCAGTTTTTTTTAAAAATATATTATTAATGTTTATTATTATTATCATTTTATTTTTTGAGGGGGAGGTTTTTTTTCCCCTCAATCTAATCTAGGTGTACCATGCTGATAGTTCAGAAGAATTATAATTATTTCTCACGATATTGGGAAAAGCAAACATTGTGGGGTTTTTTTTGGACGGGAGTTTTTTTCCAACGTCTCTTTAAAAAACAGCTTCGAAAATGCACCCTTTGAGAGATGAAAAGATAATGCTTGATGTCATTGTATTCGTTTTAACAAAGCTGTGAGGCACAATTCATGACACTTCTTGAGAAATGCACTTAAATCATTATTGCTTCGTCTTCCGGATGGAGCGTACAGCTGTAGGTTCCGTGTGCTGTGTTATGCACGTAAAAGAACCCAGGGTCGGTAAAGAGGTGGTGGTGGTGGGGGGGGGGGGGGGGGGTTGTACCGGTGTTTTGACGCCGCATCACTATGTAAACCCGAACAAGGCGCTGTATACATGGGTCTCATAATTCAAACATAGCTCTTCCGATAAATGATGAGCGCCTTTGATAAAGCGTTATGTTATACAGAATTGCGTATATTATTATGTTTATTTATTTGCTATTTTCTTTTTTAGACCCACGCATCTAACGTTTATGTACGGTGACAATGTGGTGTGTTGTGGTGCGTAGTGATGTGTTGTGGTGTGTTGTGCGTTGTAGTGTGTTTCGCTGTAGTAGTGGACGAGCGTACACACCGTTGTTGGGACATTTATAAAATAGAACAAAGGTCCCCACAACCTTTTTCTTTGTCAAACCCTGTCCCCACTGAGGGATTCTTGAGAAAAGGGAACTTCATATTGCGACAATAGGGAGTCCCCACAACTAGCTGTTCACAAGACTGGGTGTGTGTTGTCGCGTTTAGTGGTGTGTTGCGGTGCCTGTCGTGAACTTGTCTACCCGTTTAAACCGCGCACTTCAACAAAAGGGATCCGGTAAAATGACACCATAGCGAGAACAGTCCTCGCTTTGCTTTCATGTGCAAGACCAATGGGGCCGTCGCTAAAAATGATAAATAAATAAATAACAAGTAAATAAAAATGTAACACCAAGTCCAAACAATGGAAGAACAAAGGAAAGTGCTTAATTTACGGTGTTTATAAACGTGTGTGAGGGTGGGTAGGTGTACATATTCAAACCAGGGACATAACAACATGGACAATGGGGTCCCCAATCAATGGAAGCTGTTGCCAAAAAGTTTAGAGTACAAACAAAATAGGGACGATAGGAGATCCCCGATTGCAGGTGTTTACACACTAATAATTGTGTGGATGTGTGCCCTTACACTCACCAACTTAAGGGGCACTTTACATAATGGAACAATGCTACCCCACAAGGTTTTCTTTGTTCTAGTGCTACCCCACAGAGGAATTCTTCGGAAAAGGGAATAATAGAACAATAGGAGGACCCCGTAACTGCCATATGTAAGGGTGTGTGAGTGTGTATAGGGCAGGGTGGTGCTGGTGGTGGGGTGGGGTGGGGTGGGGGGGGGGGTCAACATAATATGATTCAAGCCTGGAAACACGCCCCTTCTCATCACTTCTTCGCCTCCCTGCCATTATTAAGGTGACTTCGCAAATCCAGACCCTTCTAAAGCAGATTCAGCATATATGTTACATCAACCACGTTGCTTATCAACCTGGAACAATGGGAATGGTATTTTTATCGGTGTATACAAATTTTCGCTTTAAATCGCCTTAATTTAATTTACTCAAAATCCACTTTCTCCCTTGTCATTATAATGTAATTGTCTTCCATCATGCAACTTAAGTACTTCATCTGACACAATCGCTGTACGTGAAGGTACACTTGACATTTTTTAATGAGCATTTGCCGACTACGGGGAAGCAGACGAAGAATTCCCAGCTTGCTTTCATTTCATTTCTAGTATTTATCAAACACTTCACGTTGTTATATGCAAATCAACTTTTGTGTTATAGCTGAATTTATGACCATCTGCGAGGATAGTCAGATTAAAAAAAAAAGCAAAGGAGTTTGCTCAAAATAAAGAATATATGTTATTAAATTTAGCATTATGAAACGGCAGTCATAAACGATCGATAAAATTAATGTTTAACTTGAAACAAACCGTTTTATGACATCGTGACCGTCGACCACTGTCAAAAAGAACGCATTACCCCACAGCGCGGCAGCTTCGAAACGTTCAACCGACCTTATGCGATCTGACTACAGATTGTGTAACTTGTGATGTTTAGAAAAGAGCCACATAGCCTGGAATTCCTGCTGGCACAAATTGTACTTATTGCTAAGGGAAAACTAATCACCCTTACTCGCAGCTGAGAAGCTGAATTGCTGCATGTATCTGGGCGCCTTTGGCAACCAGCCAAATTGACCATTATTGTTTGTCGCCGTTTTCACGAAGTGACAAATCTGCACCATAGCCAAAACTCTGTGTTTGGAGTAAATCGCGTTTGTGAGTTGAACTATTTTTCAAACTGCTGTTTCGGATACTGCTTACTATGTTTTTTCTTTAAATTTTTCTGTCTTACAAAAATAAAGCTGACTTCTTCATTCACGCAGAACTGTCAGTATGTTTTCAATCTTGCAACTGTTTTTGGTGAGCTATTAATATCCTAAACACATTCGTCACGTCGTGAAAACATAAAAGGAGACTTGCACTCACAGCGCTGTGTACAAACCAATGCATACAGAGATTAGCGAAAACGCAAAAGTCCGACCACGTGTGTTTGGCGCCGTGCCAGCGCGTGTATTTCAACGGGTAAAGTGGAGAATCTTGTTTTGTCATTTTGTGAAAACGCAGAATGGTAAATCCAGCAATTCGTCGGTCATGCTAATTATATGTCTTGGGTCCTGAAATTTGCTGAATATGTTAACGGCAACGAGTATGTCAACAATTTGTACAAAAACCTTACAGATCGAAACTGTTTGATTTTTCTGGAGTGAGGAGGAAAACTGGAGAAAAAGCCCCTAATTGCATAAGAGAGCAACAACCCACAACTCTACTCACACATAAGTAGCAGTAGTCGGGAATCGAACCAGGGCCACGCGAGAGGCGACCTAAAAAGGAAAGCGCATCTCAAAATTTGTTCAACTGCTGTTTGGTGTTTCATTTGTATTTTTTTTAAACTTCTTGATTTTGTGGTAGGGCCTAGTAACGGACAAAAATTAATAATCTTTCTCGTATCATTTTATGACCAGTGTGTTACCTTGCATACCAGGAAATACCCCGGCAATGTGCAAGGTCACTCATTTTGTAAACAAGGTAACATACGGTCTATGTTGCCTCAAAGTGCTCGCCTGTTATTATTATACTTGTTGACATTTTATACCCAGCAACAGAACAAACAAGCTCGATCTAGTGCAGGAGAACGAATCTACTACGAACAAAAATGCAGGCATCTCGCGACAAAACTAACAGTCAACGGTTATGATAACCTGGACATTTGTCTGTTTAATTCTCCATCTAAAAATATATATATATATATGTAATTACTCACACAAAAGCACGCTTGGTTTAACATTCAATTACGTTTGGTAATCACGCTACGGCGAAAAATGTTATTTCGAGGGAAAGGAATAATGTAAAAGAAAATAAATAAATAGAAAAAATAACAAAACATTGTCCCTACCGAGCTCCGTACATATCATTGCTCGTGACATGACAAAACGACTAAAAAAAAGAAAGAAAACAAAACAAAGAGAGATCACAGCCTTTCATGTGCCAGTTATGCGAACAAAGGGTTCGTTAAAATCGCTGCTTTTGCCGGCATCCTCTGCCCCTCTCGAACTTTAGAACTTAAATCCAACAATTCATACAAATGGCACGGCATGTGATCCGTGCCAGCTAAATTATTCCGTGGCAATTTAATAATTCTGCGATAACGTAATGATTTCGACTGAGCGAACAGATTTCGAGGGATTGAACTTTTCCACGGGGAACGAAATGATTGATTTCGTCCCAAGAAAAGGGTATCATTCCGTTCCTCGAAATAACAATTCGTTCGAACGTAATGGTTTCGAGGGAACGAAATAGTCACTCGAGGGGAAGACAGCATAATTCTAGGGAACGATTTTTTTTCTCCTAGGGGACGAAATGTTATTTCGAGAGAACGAAACACATTCTTGAAACCTGTCCCATTTGTTCTTTACCTATAACCCTTTAGGGGCTGCGTATTAACTAGAACCATTTTGACGAGGTTATTGGGTCTTATCGACGTAGCTGTTCCGACCAAACCGTAACCAAGTTGTTGGCTCGGTTGGACATCGCCGATTTAAAAAAACAAACTAGCGAAATTTGTCTATTAGATACATTAGTTTACTAACGTTGAAGCATACGAGTCCATTAATGTTACGTAATTCAAAATACTAAATTCCATATTGACCCCTTGCTCGCACGTCACACGCGCCGACTGTGCCACACTCACCATTTTGGTGGTCAATAGGTTTACGTGTAAACGCCGCATCTCCTAAAATGTGAACTTCTCTGAATAACTCAGTGACATTGCCCACCAAAATGGCGCAACCAAGATTATTGTGATGATGACGTCAGGTGAATTGGGTCAATACGTGGAAATAAAATTAAGGCAGTGTACATTTTTGGAACATTCATTTTCCAAAGATGTATTTGTACCTCTGACTTCTCGCGACGACTGTCAAGTCTAGTTTGTACCGACCAATATTTCGCGTCTGGTTTTCGGACTTTGTTTCTGTTCAGGATCGCCAAAACACACCCAGATGTGGCAGTCAGTCATGGCCCAGATCGCAGTCCGTCCAGGTGTCAGTAATCACTTACAATCATCCACAATACCCTGCACAAACTGGGGTGTTAAATTGATTCTCTTGGTATCTACATGTGACAGCACTGACATGGTGTTAATTTTTGCCAACAATAAAGCAATGGGGATAACTAACACCATGTCGGTGTTGTCACATATTGATTTGATATACCAAGATAATCAATTTAACGCCTAAGTTTTTTTTTTTTGCAGTGTATCCATTGGATCTTTCTAATTGCTTATATTACCCCAGAGTAAAGTTGCATCGAATCACAACTCAACGTAAATGTGACCTGCTCTATCGAAATGAGGAATGTCTCAACAATTTTGATTTTGAGTTATGCATACCATGTTAACAAGTAACTCACTAGCTTTCCAGCAACACCATTATTATTTCCGTAGCTCATTCCAAACCGAAGTTATCTGGCAATGAAGAAAGTCAACAAGACAAGACCACTTCCATTTTTTAACGACGAGCTTATTCAGATAATCGTTTTTCCTTAATAGCTAGATGAGCGCGCGACGCGAACAGCCCACACACACGAGAGACGATTCTCGACATAGCTCATGAATAATTCATCCTGTAATAAAAGCCGGGAGGAACTAACTTCAGCCCGTGGAACCAAACAACGGCGATTCGGCCCCCCGCTCACACGTTGATGGAGCAAGTCACGCGGTGATTGCGTGTTCCATACTGTACACAACACACACGTTCAATGTGTGTACGATCATTGTAACCAGCCCATGGTTACAATACTATGTTCGTGTAAATTCATGGAAGTTTACGTCGGAGTAGGTCTACACCACCATGGGTTAGACGCGGTTTTCGTGAGCCATGCAAGCCACATTTCACTTGGTAATACCTTTTAACTTGGTAACTATTATTATGTCAGCGTGCTTGAATGGATGAATAATTCAATTAAAACATTCCTGAAGAAGAAACCGTTTGTTGTTCAAGCCTAAACGGCCTCGGCCTAAATGGGTTGGCCTTTTTAGTTTTAAAATGGGGGGGGGGGGGGGGGGGGTGTCATGTTTTTAACATGTAGTGAACCAGAACATCTACATGTATGTCTACTGTATGTGTGTATGTGTACTAACAGTTACATGCCCATCTATAGGAAACAGAAACACCCCGTCTTATGAAAACATTCAACGAAAGAGATTCTTGGAAGTTATTTCAATGTGGTCTGCCTTTTTATGCAATGATGTTATCAGTACAATCATAGAGCAAGAATTCACAAGCCCCGCCCCACCCCTTAAAAAAATCTTATTGAGTTTGTTTCCCCTTGGGTTAAAACTACAATCATGCCCATACTTCTTGTAGATGACCCTCCAACTTGTAGATTGCCTTCACTGCTTACAAACAAGATACAATAAAAAAAAGACTCACTGAAGTACATAATAAAATAACTTACAAATTAATTATTCATTTCTTTATTTCCGTTTGTTGTTATAATAACTATTTAATACAAATCATTCATTTTTATCCAATTATTTATAATTGTTTTTGTTAACATGGTTTTCCCAACAAGGGAACTTAGTTGGCAAACTCACAAATGGATAAAACATCAAGCTGGCATTAATACACCATAAAAATGTCTTACAGTATTGCAGTCTAACAGAAACAAACTTAAAAGAAGAGATTTTGTTTCCATAGGGGTGGCTCAAAGAAATGTAAGGAGTAAAGTTCTGGGCCCAATTTCAAAAAGTTCAGGCAAAAAATACTACTTGAAATTTTTTTGTTTTGCTTAGCGAAGATTGAGTGAGGCTCTATGCAAACTTAATGCAATTTAGGCTGGTGACCTGTTTCTACTAAGCAATACTGTTCTGTGCTTAGCAAGTTTTGTGCTTACAGGCTTCATGAAATTGGGCCCAGGTGATCTACCTCTACAAGCCTGGCTGATGGAGGTATTGAACAAGATTCATTAAGTGATCATGCCCCCATTACAGGAGGAATGGTCCTGTACTAAAGGTGGAATAGCATTCACCAAAATAATACAAAAATCTACTCGATGATATATCGACATGTCATTTTAATCTCAATCAACTAATCAACTAATTAGTTCTTTACAAGAAAGTAGTTGTATAAATCATAATGGTACTCACCGGGTACTCTATAAACTTATTCATACCCATCCCAGTACATGTATCAAAGTATAATTTCATTTCATTTTAAAGTCATTAGTAAAGCTATGCAAAAATTATAAATAAAATTGCAGCTTTACAATAATATTACATAAACAACAATGAATGTGAAAAATAAACTAATTTTAACCCTATTGAGATCTCATTTCTGTATAGTCATCACCATGCACCCGGACATTGCTAATTTTGTTGTTTTATGGCCTGTTATTTGCAGGAAAAGATTCAAGAAAATCAATAAGAAACAGAAATACATGGTTTGGTTTTAGAATGCATTCTTTGTTAACATGGGAAACATTGGAAATCATCAATTTGGTCCCACAAGTTTTCTTTGACCCTCTTGTTTGAGCAAAAGTTGATCAAATGTTGTGGCGTTTGTTTGCCCAAGACGCTTGCGGCCGCTTTGATCTCTAAAGGGTTAATAATTAAGTAATTTCAAGCAATAGCTGGTACTCTTTGGCAAAGTGTTTTGTTTTTACAAACTATTTCTTAAAACCAGTTTTCTCCCACACCAGAAGAGCTATCCCAAGGAAAGGCGAAAACCTCAGAAAAAGAGAAAAAAACTGAGGATAAAATTCCCTTACCGGCCCCATTGTTTTATGGCGACCAAGTTTTCAACTCTAAGGATAGCTCCTTCCTTTCGTGGAAGAATTTTAGCAAAAGAAACTAGTTTGTGTAAACTTTTAAGTTAATGATTGGCCAAAAAAACTCCAAAAAAACAAATTTGCCAAGAGTTTTGGATATCACTGAAATTATGCTACATAATTAAGCTTTCCCTTCTACTTTGTTACTCTGAGTTCATAAAATTGCAGAGTTCATGAGATTGAAAATCATGTTTAAGAGCAATTTGCTGAAGGACACAAGTGGTGGGACTGAGATTCGAACACACATTCTGATGACTGATCCACCAGAACTTGAATTCGATGCACTAGACCCCTTGGCTGAAATACAACATAAGTTAATAAAAGGTGGTCAAAATTAATTGAATCTTTACAAGGTGCAGTATCAACAACAATGGTACCAGGGACTCTATAAACTAATTACCGTATACACACTACACACTTGGAGAAATAAGAAGGTGGTCGAGCAGCTAATTAATTAAAACTTTACCAGAAAGGAGCAGTATCAACAACAATGATACTTACCGGGGACTCTAAAAACTTACTCATATAATACACACTAGGTCTTTCTCTGCTGAAAGCTACTTAAAGTGAAAAAGCTGATGCAAATTACAAACCTGGATTAGTCTTAAGAATATTGATGGTGCGCTTTGAAAATTAAATTAGTTATTTTAGTCGTTGTACTTTCTGCACTGGGACGTCGACGTTCTCTTCGGTAGCGCGGATATTGGGCTTGGGGACTGTTGGCCTAGGGCATGTTCTATCTGCTCCCTCCTCACTGCAGAACTCTCTAATTTTGTCGTACAAATACCACTGTCGTTTCGCGTCCAGTCCGGGTGGTGTAGTCTCCTCTGGAAGTTCAGCAGGCGGTAGCGTGTCAGGTGTGCGAAGGAGGTTGTATTGCTTTTCTTCCTCGGATGGTCTCTTCGAAGCATATACAACCCCAGGCTCCTCAGATGAAAACCTTCAGAATTAAATAACAAAGAAAATTGTTGGAGTGTTGTAAGTGTTTAAATTTTGTTATTACAAATTTAAACACTTGCCTGTGTGTGTGCCTGTGCGTCACATGCATGAGTGGGTAGCTACATTTGTAACACTTGGCATGGGGGTAGAAACTGGAGTCTTATCTGTATTTAGCTGGGCATTGGAATGTGATATAGTGGTAGTTGTGTCCATGAGATTATAAAGTTAAGGTTCTCCTTTAGTGTTTATATTAGGGCAGTGAAGTTGGCCATCAGTTTTGAAGTAATGTTTCTCCTACAGTCTCTCAGTATTGGCCATACTAATTTAATGCATTGTGATTGGGAAACTAATAGTGTTACTTTTATTTGTTTGTGTTTAAGACTGTTCTCACTGGAGTCCCATTCAGCATAACAGATTGCATTTGCCGAGTACTTAAGACTGTACTCTTTATATAAATGGAGCAGGTGTTCCTTTTTGAGAAGATCTTAGTCCATTTTTATTGTTATCGCTTTATTCAGTGTGCCATTCACAGACAGAAATGGGTCAGCAGAGTATTAAGGAATAAAATAAGGGGGAAAAACCTACCGGAAATGCTGCAGACTCTTGATGCCGACGAGTGGCTTGAAGTACCCCCCAAGAAAGGTCTGCCAGTCATAAGATGGGACGAAGACTTCCTGCGACTCGCTGCCAACTAGTTGGGCCATGTTCAAACCGGTTGCTGTGCTGTGGATGGTCAAGCGCGCTATATCTTCGAGGGATGACACTGGGGTGCGACGGTATTTCTGCTTAAGAAGGCCAAAACACCAATCCGGACTAAATTTGGTGTGACCAGCCACCATGAAGTTGAGTGAAATGTCCTTGTGAAGTCCATGTAGAGTCCTCCAGATGAGATAAAAAAGCATGTACCTATTTTTATTCTGTCCTGAGCAGTTGTCGCAGTGCAGACTGAGATGCTGTTCGCCAAGTCCATGATGTTTGAAGAAGTGATGCAAGTAGCTGATTACGGCGTTGCTCCCTTTCGTTGACGTCATCCCTTCATCGATGAGGTAGTTGACCTGTTGAGGAATTCCCTCGCAGCAGACTCCGAAGATGCCGCATTTTCTTGGTGTCATGAAGTACATGGGCCCGGGCTGGAGAGGATTTGATGGATAGTGAACCTGTTGGGCAAAATCAAAAGAATAGTGCATAGTGCACTTCCTAGAGCACGGCGGGTTATTTTGACCTAATTGCATGTTTCCATCTGCGATGACGACTTTGGCGTCAGCAACCTGCTTCTTGTATGATGTGCGCTCTTCTTTGACGTGTTGAAGGTGGGCCTCCTGCCTCTGCAATGTAGCGGTCTTCCTTTCTTCTTCGCAGTTGATAGTCCTGTTGATGAGGTTGTTGTTCTTCTGGCATTCCCAGCAGAGGTCGGTCATTGGTCGACAACATACGATCTGTGGACATAGTTGTTTCCAAAGCTTCCTGAAGGTGGTGAGTGCTGCTACTCTGAAGCCTAAACAGTAAGAAACAAACCATCGTCTTAGCAGATACTCCATGGAATATTAAAATAACAACAACGATTCAAAATAGAGATGTGCTTCAAAACCCAGTCTTCTCCATTAACAAAGGCAAGTCAAATAAATTTTTTAAAAGAATACTCTTCTCTTCACAAAAGTATGAAATCAACAATTATTTGCTTGAATTCGTGTTTTTCAAAACAGAATGACAAAATTCATCGTGCAGAACTTCAACTACAAATATTCTGAAATGAAGTTGTTGTTTTTTTTCAAATTTGTTGGCTGTTCACATTACTACCCCTCCCCCCCCCGAACATGGGTAAAATCACTCCGAATCTACCAGAACGTAACCCATAAATAATTTTTTTTTAAATATCTCTGCTGAAGCTTGATTTTGTAATCTTGTCAATGTTTTTGCACCTTTGGGTTATTGCAGGCAATTTATTTAGTTGCGCCCCATTATTGTTTTTCCTAAAAATAACCCTGGCATTGAAATGGATTTATTAAATTTTATTTAAATCTTTCCCCGAAGCCTGACAGTATGACGACTATTAGTGAACGCACTTATTATTCGTTTATATATTTTGTTTTGCCTACCCGTTGTTTCCATAGCTGGCTTGTAGTAGTCCCTCCAGATGCTGGACTTCGAGTTGGTTGATGGCAGAAGACGAAGATCAGATCTCTTGAAGCCAGAAACACGACCAGGAAGACGAAGTGCATGTTCCTCAGCAAAATTGTCGATGAATTGAAAAACTCGTGATGTATCCTCGTAGCTTAAAACTCTCCTACTCTCTACTCGACCACCAGACTTCTTACGCCTTGGAGTAAGCCCTTGCTCTCGGTACCATTGTTGCACTGCACTTACCTTATTCTTGCTTATGCTAAAAAAAAGTGTATAATAAGACAATTCTTAGGTTTTTTGTAGTTGCTTTTTTTCATCAATTCCAAAATACTTCACAAAAGTGTCACCTCATATTAGTAGAGCAAATTCTTTCTTGGAAAATATCACAACATTATATACTCACGCATGAAGGAAACGGAAGGTCTTTGAGCAAACCCTCTTACTTCTGACGGTGTGGAGACTTCGGGTCCTCGTGCGCTTTTTAACATGCTTGTACTCGTAGGATACTGTTTCACTCATGTTCATTGAAGTATGGAAGATCCCCAGCAGTATCAGATCTTTTTCTCCTGAACAAACATGAGCCAATAAGCTATTCAATATGTAGCTTTATGATACTTTAAAGAAGTTACATGATGAAGATTATAGAAGAAAAAAAAAGAAGCAAACTATTTTAATAATTAAATAGACACTGGACTTAAGTAAACTGATTTAGGATAGGCCTACTCATATTCGTAAATTGCTTACAAACTATCATCTACGAGTACAAGGTTGTTTTGTTATCGTCTCTGTCACCTCTAGTGCTTGTGGCGGCATTAAGCACGCTCCTCTAGTTTGTATGTAGTAGTTGAAAATAGCGTTGTAAACCCATAAATCTAAGTAGTATAGAATAATCATTTAAAAGTTTGACCAAGATAAGCTTTTTATTTTATTGGCCCAATGACCAGGGCCCAATTTCATGGCTCTGCGTACAGTAAGCAAAGAATCGGCGCTTGCGGAAGCAGAGAATTCTGTGCTGACGTCAAGCATATTTCACGGGTTAACGGGAAATTTTGGCTTGTGTGCGTGCGTACTCCACATTACTAATACTAGCCTAGGCATTCTACGCTTACACAGCTAGCGCTTGCCTGTAAACAGAGAATCGTGATCGTAAGCGCAGAATTCGGCTGTAAGCTGAGCCATGAAATTGGGCCCTGGGCACTAATGTTAAGCACATTGATACATTATTGTAAAATGTGCCATATTAAACTAGTAGTACTTATAAATTATTATTTTTAAATTTTTTATTATTATTGTCCATAACATAAGTAAGAATAGACCAACACTGAGATTGAGAATAGTTCTGACGAGTCATTATTATTAACACTGTTTTCCCTTCCCAGTGTAGTAGTCTACTATCCCCTAAACAGTAACATGGATTTCCTGAACTAGAACTCAAGTTTCTACAATTCAACCATGTCCACCCCATCCACCCCATCCAAGATTTTATTAACTTTGGAATATTAAAATAACAACAACGATTCAAAATAGAGATGTGCTTCAAAACCCAGTCTTCTCCATTAACAAAGGCAAGTCAAATAAATTTTTTAAAAGAATACTCTTCTCTTCACAAAAGTATGAAATCAACAATTATTTGCTTGAATTCGTGTTTTTCAAAACAGAATGACAAAATTCATCGTGCAGAACTTCAACTACAAATATTCTGAAATGAAGTTGTTGTTTTTTTTCAAATTTGTTGGCTGTTCACATTACTACCCCTCCCCCCCCCGAACATGGGTAAAATCACTCCGAATCTACCAGAACGTAACCCATAAATAATTTTTTTTTAAATATCTCTGCTGAAGCTTGATTTTGTAATCTTGTCAATGTTTTTGCACCTTTGGGTTATTGCAGGCAATTTATTTAGTTGCGCCCCATTATTGTTTTTCCTAAAAATAACCCTGGCATTGAAATGGATTTATTAAATTTTATTTAAATCTTTCCCCGAAGCCTGACAGTATGACGACTATTAGTGAACGCACTTATTATTCGTTTATATATTTTGTTTTGCCTACCCGTTGTTTCCATAGCTGGCTTGTAGTAGTCCCTCCAGATGCTGGACTTCGAGTTGGTTGATGGCAGAAGACGAAGATCAGATCTCTTGAAGCCAGAAACACGACCAGGAAGACGAAGTGCATGTTCCTCAGCAAAATTGTCGATGAATTGAAAAACTCGTGATGTATCCTCGTAGCTTAAAACTCTCCTACTCTCTACTCGACCACCAGACTTCTTACGCCTTGGAGTAAGCCCTTGCTCTCGGTACCATTGTTGCACTGCACTTACCTTATTCTTGCTTATGCTAAAAAAAAGTGTATAATAAGACAATTCTTAGGTTTTTTGTAGTTGCTTTTTTTCATCAATTCCAAAATACTTCACAAAAGTGTCACCTCATATTAGTAGAGCAAATTCTTTCTTGGAAAATATCACAACATTATATACTCACGCATGAAGGAAACGGAAGGTCTTTGAGCAAACCCTCTTACTTCTGACGGTGTGGAGACTTCGGGTCCTCGTGCGCTTTTTAACATGCTTGTACTCGTAGGATACTGTTTCACTCATGTTCATTGAAGTATGGAAGATCCCCAGCAGTATCAGATCTTTTTCTCCTGAACAAACATGAGCCAATAAGCTATTCAATATGTAGCTTTATGATACTTTAAAGAAGTTACATGATGAAGATTATAGAAGAAAAAAAAAGAAGCAAACTATTTTAATAATTAAATAGACACTGGACTTAAGTAAACTGATTTAGGATAGGCCTACTCATATTCGTAAATTGCTTACAAACTATCATCTACGAGTACAAGGTTGTTTTGTTATCGTCTCTGTCACCTCTAGTGCTTGTGGCGGCATTAAGCACGCTCCTCTAGTTTGTATGTAGTAGTTGAAAATAGCGTTGTAAACCCATAAATCTAAGTAGTATAGAATAATCATTTAAAAGTTTGACCAAGATAAGCTTTTTATTTTATTGGCCCAATGACCAGGGCCCAATTTCATGGCTCTGCGTACAGTAAGCAAAGAATCGGCGCTTGCGGAAGCAGAGAATTCTGTGCTGACGTCAAGCATATTTCACGGGTTAACGGGAAATTTTGGCTTGTGTGCGTGCGTACTCCACATTACTAATACTAGCCTAGGCATTCTACGCTTACACAGCTAGCGCTTGCCTGTAAACAGAGAATCGTGATCGTAAGCGCAGAATTCGGCTGTAAGCTGAGCCATGAAATTGGGCCCTGGGCACTAATGTTAAGCACATTGATACATTATTGTAAAATGTGCCATATTAAACTAGTAGTACTTATAAATTATTATTTTTAAATTTTTTATTATTATTGTCCATAACATAAGTAAGAATAGACCAACACTGAGATTGAGAATAGTTCTGACGAGTCATTATTATTAACACTGTTTTCCCTTCCCAGTGTAGTAGTCTACTATCCCCTAAACAGTAACATGGATTTCCTGAACTAGAACTCAAGTTTCTACAATTCAACCATGTCCACCCCATCCACCCCATCCAAGATTTTATTAACTTTGCTTGGTTTTACTGTACCTTCTGTCAATCCCTGAATGTCTAAGCGAATGTTGAATACTTCCTCGTCGGTGAATTGCTGGATACACGGTCTTCCTTCAAAAGTAGAACAGTCACAGCTGAAGTCCTGGGCTCTCTGTTGCTCCACAGCGGGATCCTCGGCGACTGCTTCCCCCAGTAGGTGCTGCACACGTTGAAGCTCGTCTGCAATGGGTGGGTCGTCGTCGTCGTCCCCATCAACATCATCATCCTCGTCTTGGTCTGAAAAAAAATCGACACTCGCTTCCAAAGCTCTGGGTAATCCTAGAAAACCCGGAGCTTCGGCTTCCTCTTCCTCACTCTCGGCACTGTCATCGTCGGAATTTTCACCGCCATCACCTACGAAATAATCCTCCACTAGCTGTGCAAGGGCAGCTTCATCCGAACGAGAGAGGCCAACGATGTTGGCATCACGAATGGAGTTCAGCGCTCTCTCCATGTCTTTACTTCGCCCGTCAGCCATGCTTAGTTTAGTGAAACTTTGAACTCAAAATTAGAACAGTTAAACTCTTTAATAAACTACAAATTCACAACAGGTAAGAAAGGTAACAACAATTTAAAAATGCAAACGTGAAAATTTTTCCTTTTGCTCACTAAGTATCGACTGACAAGCGTTGCAAATTCACGAAATCACTCAGCTAATTCACACGAGGTCGGTATAGGCTACACGTGAGATCGCGGGGAGCGGCCCGGAGGCCGGCTACAATCCTTCCAAAAGCGGCCGAAAGTTTTGGGACGTCATCGGGTAAACATCGAAACTGCGCACGCTCGTCGAATGGTTTTACACCTCTCATCCAATCAGTGATCTCCATTTTTGATAGCTGGAAAGCCCGCCTAATTTAAATAACCAATTTTCAGCCACAAATTACAACTTTTTTCGGCCTCCTGACTATAGTATCATACAAAAAAAAGGACAGTTCAGGTCATGACCTTTCGATTGGTACCAAACTCAGCCGTTCAACGTAAACGGAAGTGATCTTACTTTGCAGTAGAAAAAGCACATTATTTTCACGATTTTGAAGGTAGCTGAGATTGTCTGGAGGGAAAATTACTGCGGAGAAACATGCTCATGAAAACTGCTTTTTTATGGATTTATTCATCTTTTCAAATAAAGGTAAGACCACGACAAGAAAGATCAAGATTTGATTTATCTAATACCACAAAAATTGCGGAATCGGTTTTTGTAGTGTTTTCTCATGTTTTGAGATGTCAATATATTTTGTATGGCTCATTACACAGAACGTCATTTTTTAGACATTCCTCATTTCGATAGAGCAGGTCACAAATATTCTCAGGATTTGAAGGTTTTTTTACGTTTCTTTCACTGAAATTTTCACGATGGGGTTTCATCACATTTCACGTGAGATGACGACTCCCTTTACACTGTAATGGAAAATGGTACCTCATTTATTACGGCCGGAGTATATTTGAACTACGCGAACTGTGCCAAGCTTCAACAACGGCTAGTGATCGATGGGTCCCGGGATACTTTATTAAATTGCATTCCCTTCCTTTGCTAGTATCCGCTTGATAGGGTAATCCAGACCAAAGGTTTTGCTGTCCAGTTGTAATGAAATCTTCTGCGACAACCCGTTAAAGCCCCACTGGTAAACTGACGTTAAATGCTTCCATTCTTTGCATAAATCAAGATATGTATAATCAAAACCAGCCTGTGAAAATATCAGCTCATTTCGTTGTTTTGTTTGCGAGAAAACAGTAAAAATGCATTCATATATTTCATTTATTTTTTAAAAACGATAACACTTCAGGCAGAAAGATTTCAAGGACAGTCTTCTACCATCATTATCTTCACACCACGGAAGGTAAATCCGTCAACATTTCTGGTTTTTCTCCCTGCCAGTGTTGAGCTTGCTTTATTCTGCATAACAACAGTGTCATTTTACCAAATCTAGAACGGGACAAACCTTGCCTGCCTTATTATTAATTGTATAGTTCTGAAGCGGTTCAAACTATGAGGGAGTAAAATAGGCCAAAGTGGAACAACCCTTCAGCGCATTTTGACGAATTCCTTTCGCTCGTAGCTTTCCAGGGCTGGGTTGTTTAGTCTCTGGGAGTCCGTTATGCGAAATTATTATCATATGGGATTGTTGCTCGCAAGTGCTTTATTTATGGCACAGGATACATATTTCGTTGTATGACTTTGCCAAGCCAATCTTCGGATAAGAAAGGGTTAAGGGGAGGGAGAGGTGGGGGTACAATTTCCTCAATTTAAACTTAACTTCAAATTTTACGAAACAAGTAGTAAAATTACCATTGGAGGGATTTATTTATTTTTTAAAGTTTTCTTTTTAAAGATTAGTAAAAATAATCCGCGGTAACAACAGTTCTGAAGAAAGCGTCCAGCTAGTAAAACTAAAATAGACCCGAAAAAACGGTCCGTTAATGTTCCAAAATACACCAATTCCATATCCCAATTCATTCAAACCTGTAGAACATTTTAATACCCCATTATTTATATCATTCACAGTGATTTAGCGGAATGGGTCGATTTTACAAAGCACCAAGATTCAGCTTAAGTCAGTACTACCACAGTGATTTGTATTGTGATACCACTCTGCTAAGCAATTACGATTGGGCTGCACTGATAATCAATTTTTAACTCTTTGTGGAATCAAGCGCTTAATGGTATTTGTGACAAGTTCCATGCCACTGTTAAATTGTGGACTTTCTAGCCCAAGGCCCAAGATTTATAGTCCCAAGCAGTGAATGTTTTTGACTTTAATATTAAATGTTCACTGAAATAAAAAGTATTCATGCTTTTATGCTACACCTTATAAATTTTATACAACGATTCACTTGTAAGAAATAATTTTTTTTGCATTCCTGTGTATTTTTGCATAATTTGTTTTCTTAAAAAAATAACAGTCTTGAGGAACGCCCACAAAAATAGGTCACTTGCTAACAATGGCTGGATTCTCAACGTGACATCACATGCATTACAACCAAGAATTAATTTGATAATAGAAGAACATATATTTGTCGTTCCTTTGGCAGACCCAATCCCAGAACAATTGTTATGTGGACTAGCTCAGGAAACATGATGTAATGCATGTGATGTCACGTTGAGAATCAAGCCATGTTAGCGAGTGACCTATTTTTGTGGGCGTTCCTGAAGACTGTTACTTTTTAAAGAAAACAAATTATGCGAAAAATACACAGGAATGCAAAAAAATATTTCTTACATGTGAATCGTTTTATAAAAATCATAAGGTGTAACATAAAAGCATTAATACTTTGTATTTCAGTGAACCTTTAAGAAAACCGATTTCCCATGATATCACTTCACGGCAACGCTCAATGACTGGCATACTGGTGGCTAAGTCTCGATTTATGTCACAGCATGTTATCACTCTCTGTTGCAAGAATTAAACCATGTCATTTATTAACATGGTCACTTAAGATGCTCGGAAAGTTGTCGAGATAACTGAAAGCATCGCATGAACCGTCAGAATGTTTAAACAGTTAAAACAATTTCTGGAGGTGTGAGCGTTCCATTTTTAAAACAAACACCATGGCCTACAGGCAGTTTTCCCATAGGGCTTTATCACATCCATCTCATCTCAGGGCAATCTCAAAGCGCTCATTATGTTTTTTTTCTACAAGGAGCTATGTTCGATTTATAAGATCCGTTTGTTTACATAGCACCATGTAACGGATTGCAAGGTGCCGTGGCGCAATCTCTAGCCAACCCGTACCAGAAAACACCGGAGTTAACCCCCTCTCTTAACCATAAGTTTACCGAGGTATTTACACCACACACGGGATCTACGGCTTTACGTCCCATCAAAGGCAAAGCCATAATAGTTAAGTGTCTTTCTCAAGAAGTGTCTTGCTTAAGGACACAAGTGTCAAGACCGGGACTCGAATACTTATCGAATACTTACCGGGCTTATCGAATACTTTTTTGTGCAAAACAAGTAATAATCATAATATAGCGTTTTACTTCAAAATTTCAAGACTCTGTACAGAAATTATAACAAGATTAACAGTAAAAAGTTAATTAATTGTTTACCTTTTTAACAGAATTACATTAAAATGTTCAAAAGGTGACATTAAAATCACAAAACGCTTTACACAATGAAAACAAGATGGGTCTCGATAACAAAAAGAATCTCATCATCCTTTTAAATCTCCCCCCCCCTTCTGATTGATTTCAATGGAGTGCAACGTCACTTACTCTTTCCTTTTGTTGTTTGTTGTTGTTCATATTTATGTTGTTGTTGCTGCTGATGTTGTTGTAGTTGCTGCATGTTGTTATTTTTGATTTGTGGTTTTTACTGCTGCTGCGGTCGTCGTCGTTTTCGTTGCCGTCGTCGTCGCCGCCAAGCGAAGACGATGTGGGAAAGGTAAAACAAATTATTATAACACTAAACATAAAAAATAAAAATAAAAAATGCGAATACTTTTTGTGCAAAACCGGTAATAATAATACAACAATTTAAACATCTTCTTTAAAAATAAATCATTTGGAGCGCATAAATTCCTCGTTGCAAAAATGTACAACATTGTAACTGATATACCTTGACTAAACACCAATTAAAATAAAAATGTGGTGTAGAGTATTTTGGGACAGTGTCTCCTTTATTATTTTAAATTTTAGTCAGCGGTTAGATTTACAAAAAGAGCGTCCCCCACACCCACGCAATACCACCTGAAAAATTGACACTAACGGCACATGAGCGGAAATAAAGGTGTCAAGCAGAAGTTTCCGTTTGGAAAATGTCTTTGGTAAGCTGAAAAGTACCGGTGTACACCCGCCATAACAATCTTAACGACATGGTATTTTTACCATTAACCGATTAAGTGTGCCGACATCTTCGAGAATGTCTTTTTGAGTTGAATTAAATTCAATGCAGTTTCTTGCCTCACGAGGGTAGATGAATGTAAGTATTATGTATGATACAAAAACCAGTCAATCAGGATCGTCACAACTACTTCACGTTAACTTTAAAAGGGTTTTGGGGAGAAATGAATCATTGAAACTTGTTTTTTCCCCCTTCAAAACACAGGGGACACACCAATTCTCAATCTATACTTACGATGATTAAAAAACAAACCCAGATGAAATCACAGACCCAGACAGTAATATTTGACCTTCTTCTTCACACACCCAAGAGAAACGACCTTAGAAACGGAACAATTTCTGGCTTGTCGCAGGGTATGAATCATGGTTATGACTTATTCTAACGTGTTTACTTGCAAACCAATTCATTGGGGGAGGGGGAGGGGGAGGAGGGGGGGGGGCTTTCAGCGAGATAGCGAGGGAAAGATTTTAAATTGAATTTTGGTTACTACTTGCTTCCAGATGAAATTATCAGGTTGTGGAAGTTGCTGATGCGTTTTTGAGACAAATGAATTATGTGCATTTTCCTTGTATAGATTTTCATCTAGCAATGCTGCTGAGTTTGTCCTTGTAAAGTAACAATCGATTCAAATAGAGTCATTGGACAACATTTGATGGCATATCACTGATTGGTAATCTATGTCAGCCTGCATTAGATATCATACAATAATGACAGAGGATTTATTTGTAACAACATGGTCCTTGACCAAACTCCCCTGACGTCATCATCACAATAATCTCGGAGTATAGTGCGACTTTTAGGCGAGGCGGCGTTTGTTGACTCCTAAAATGGGGACAACGGCACAATCGCCGCGTGTGACATGCGCGAACGGGGTCAATATGGGCATTCAACACTTTAAGTATAATTTAATATTCCCCGCGGTTTCCATTTCTAAACCCAAGTCAATGAAATTAAATTTGAGTCTATATGGAATGGCCTTGCATTCTGTTTGGTCTTATTAAGTGATTTATGTATTTATATAGAGCCACCGATAGTGAACTGTTGCTTAGAAATAATCTTTGAAAGTGGCATTGTAAAATATGCTAATATTAATGCGCGTGGGGTTATTACAGAGTGCCTTAGTAACGACGCAGTGCCTATTTTTAATAGAGTATTCAATGATTTACTAATAATATGACGTTATTACAATTGACTAATCACTCACGTACATATTTCTGCTTGATATATCATCGATAAACTGATGACCGAGTGGGACAGGAAAGAGTTAACAGCAAATAAAAAAAAGAGAGCTACAAACCATGTAACCTGATGTGACATCACATGTTTACAAAAGAGCCACAAAGCCTGGACTTTCTTCAGGCACGATTTGTGCACACACTGCAAAAACTGGGGGTGTTAAATTGATTCTCTCGGTATCTATATGTGACAACACCGACATGGTGTTAGTTATCCCCATTGCTTTATCGTTGGAAAACGTTTTTTAAAAAAATATGGATATTGCAATATCTGTTTTGTGTCAGTTGTTTTATATGATGATTTGATATGGGGACACACCTCAAAGCTTGTTCAGCTATTACTGTAATAATTCTTGAATTTATGTGGCAATAGACCGATTGAGCGACCCGCGTAACGTGACCTATTGTGGGTATTAAATGTAAACAAACACGACGTCCTCTATAGGAAAGTGCATTATGATCGTTGCATTTGTTTATTCGATCAAGGCTTTTCTTTCTCGAAATCTGTGAAGAATATTCCAGAGTTTGTACCAGAGACCTTCGAGTGGCTGAATAAAGCCAGTAAGGACAGTTCCAGCAAGTCTTTGAAATTGTACAAGTAAGGTATAAATGTGCACGATGATTACTAGTGCACGATTGAACGTTTAGGCCAGACGACCAAGATCACACACTTTTCAACACAAAAATTAGAAGCTGAATCATCAAAAGAAATTGCTTTCCAAAACTGTGTGATTCCTTTGCCTATATGAAATTTCGCAAGTCTAGGTATAAATGCTAAATTTTGCAACGTCCTTGACCCTTATTCCCATATGACAAATGTAGTATCTCGCCTGCCAGAAAGGCCCTGGAATGTACAAGGTCACTATTTTTGGTTGAGCTGAAGGTTGTTACATGGTCTATTGTTATTTGCTTTCTTATAATGGTATCATTCTACAGGGGTTGGGGTCAGTGCACGCTGTGGCAGCCACCTTTTCCAATCTAATTTTCCCCTTGGCTGGGTCAACATAAGTTAAAAAGGGAAAACAGTAACTCGAACAATTCTTGCTCAAAACGAGACACAGAAAGGCCAGAGTTGCACCAAAATCTCCTCTAGTTGAGCATTTCTCTTTCCGAAGAATCTGGACCTCACTCCCTAACTAAGTACCTTGGTTGCTTCAAAATTGACAAACTAAACCCAACAAAAAGGGCTCGCGTGGGAAAAATGTAAACCTCGTTTTGTATCAATAATCCCTTTTCAGAAATGCCTTTTGCATAACAAAACATCAAATAATTACTCCAGCTGGATGCTTGCTAATTATTATGCACATGCACACACATCTGGCAAGGAATCCCATTTTGTATCAAAATTGTTATTAATTTCGTTTTTGGTCAATTTGGCGTTCGTCAGGTGTTTCTTTTTTCGTCAGCTGTGCCGAACCTGAAATTATTTGACAGATTGCTCACCGTTCTTTGTCGTAGTTTGATCGGTCCATATTACTACTTCCAAAATAGATCTGTGGCTGTTTTTCCGCGACCTCTTTCTGTAGGCGATTTTACTGAAAATTACTGGTTGGAAATAAATGTCTGTTTACTTGTTTAAAAAAGACAAGGCGTTCAATCCCATAAGGCAATAAAGCGAAAAGTTAAGAATCTTCCTAGTAGTGAATTTTATAAATGCATAATTCTTACCTCACCCCCATCCGAATTTTGCAGCAAAAAAGTACCCCCAATAATGTTAAAATATATTCCGAACAAACAAACAAACCAACAAATCAACCAACCCACAAACCAACCCAACAACCAACCAAACAACCAACCCAACAACCAACACAACAACCAACCCAACAACCAACCAAACAACCAACCCAACAACCAACCAAACAACCAATCCAACAACTGACCCATCAACCAAACAAACAACCAACCCAACAACCAACACAACAACCAACCCTACAACCAACCCAATAACCAACCCAACAACCAACCCAACAACCAACCCAACAACCAACCCACCAACCAACCCAACAACCAACCCACCAACCAACCCAACAACCAACCCAACAACCAACCCAACAACCAACCCAACAACCAACCCACAACCAACCCAACAACCAACCCAACAACCAACCCAACAACCAACCCAACAAAACAACCAATCCAACAACCAACCAAACAACCAACCCAAAAACCAACCGAACAACCAACCCCAGCAACCAACCCAACAACCAAATCGACAACCAACCCAACAACAATCCAACAAAAAGAAAACAACAACCAACCCAACAAAAAGAAAACAAACAACCCAACAACCGACGCAACAACCAACCCAACAACCAACCCAACAACCAACCTTACAACCAACCAACCCACCAACCAACCCAACAACCACCCCATCAGCCAACTCAACAACCAACCCAACAACCAACCCACCAACCAACCCACCAACCAACCCAAATACCCAACCCAACAACCAACCCAACAACCAACCCAACAACCAACCAACCAACACACCCAACAACCAACCCAACGACCAACCCAACAACCAAACCAACTACCAACCCGACAACCAACCCAACAAAAAAGAAAACAACCAACCCAACAAAAAGAAAACACCAAACAGCCCAACAAAAAGAAAACAACAAACTTACAAACAAACAAAAACCACTTCGAGCCAAAACCGTCCCCAAAAACAGTTTTAGTAAATTTAAAATACCACAGTCCTAATGCAAATAACTGCAATAGTTATAACAATAATAATACTAATAATATATATTTATAGTGCGCACATACCCACCCTGCTGGGCTTGGCGTGGACAGAAAGAAAAACAAGAATGCAAATAAAAACCAAGCACAGCAATTACAAATGAACATCCTTAACGAAGACTAAGTGGCAACTTTAATCTAGTTATACAATTACACGATTTGAGTCCAGAAGGAAGATAGTTCCAGAGTCTCGGAGCTGATACAGTAAAAAAAAAAAAAAGACCTAGCACCCCATCCCAGGTACGTTTTGAAACTGGTTCCGAAAGGAGTGACATGTTGCCGCAGCGCAGATTGCGTGATGGAGTGTTATACTGACATTAAAGGTTTGGCGAATTACTAAGTATTGATGGTTTTAATTTATACCTATAATTCAGTTGGATTTTTTTTTGCCTGCCAGTTTATTTTTACATGATTTATTTTCTTTAAAAGTAATGGTCTTCAGGAACGCCCACAAAAATAGGTCACTTACTGACATGGCTGGATTCCTTCCGTGACATCATCATTACAAAATTTATTCATGGACTATTCCAGAAGACAATCGTTTCTGGACGGGGTCTGCCAAAGGAATGACAAATATGTGTTCTTTCTTTTCAAATATTCACTCATGAATATATATTATGTAATGCATGTGATGTCACAGAAGGAATCCAGCCATGTCAGCAAGTGACCTATTTTTGTGGGTGTTCCTGAAGACTATTGTTTTTAAAGAAAATAAATCATGTAAACTTATACAGGAAGGCACAAAATGATTTTTCTCAACGGAATTATTGTGTATTAACTGTAAGGTGTAAAATAAAATCATCAATACTAAGTAATTCACCAAACCTTTAAGATGTTTTCTACTCCTCTTGCTATTTCTCCGTCGGTGGGGATAAGCTTCAAAACGTTTAAAGGGACACGTTTGCCTTCGGAATGGGTATTTTGAAAAACGTTGGTTATGAAGTGAAAAATTATAATCGGATAGATATTTTAAAAGTAGAATATAGTGACTCAAAATATCCCTTGAAATTGTGTGTTTTTGTTTAATTTCGTGACAGAACACAGCCCGCCAATTTTTAAGAACCAAATTTTTAAAACCACAAAATGGCGGACCGTATACTTCTATGTAGATTGTGGTTCCCCTGGTTGTATGTATTTTGAATGACTACACACTGATTTACCCCTCGGGTCCTCCAAAATAAACATTTTTCGAGGTGGATCCACAAGCAGATTTTTTTATCAACACCCTGTCTTTTAGGTCAATAACCACCCTATGCAAGCCCAAAGCTACACTAAATGACCATGTGGGTGAATTGAAGTGCCAGTCAAGACTTACACTTGTGTTATTTACGATCAGTGTGCGGCCGCAAGTTGTTTTCACAAAGTGCATACCACCTTGTGCCAATGACCCTTAACACAAGGGTCAATCAATTACTGCACGGAGACAGGTGGCTGCTGTCTTTCAACACTCCTTACTCTGCAGTGGTTAGGGTCTGGCCAATGAAAGTCTACAGGCTTGTTAGGTATACCAGGGGTGAGGCTACATGGAATCTTGGCTTTTTTGGCCGATTGAAAAAAAAATTATGGCCATATTTGGTAGTACCTGCTGAGTTTTATCAGCACGTGGTTGACACCAGGGTTACAGAAAACTGTACGTGTTTTATTGCAGGAAAAACTCATAATTCTGAATAGCAGCATTTTAAGAAATTTGAAGGCAATGTTGTCCCTTTAAAAACTGCGCGATACTTGCGCAATCTGTCTGCAGAGCAGATTCACAATGGCGTCACGAACACTGCAGCTTCCATCACAGAGTACGAAATTCGTCAAAATTTGTGCCCATTATTCGAACATGTTGCGAAAAAGGCGAACAGTGCCATTCAAAAGCACGGGAGCACACTTTTAATTCGCCTCCAGTGGCTTTCGTTTTTGATCATTTCATCACACAATGATAGGAATCTGAAAAGGAGCGACGTGACAGGCACCAATGCACGATATGACAACAGAATATTCAGTATGCACTACCGTACAAAGTGAAGTCCCAAATGCCATTTTACTCACAACATTAATTATTGCCATTGAATTATTCAGAAGTGGTCTACATTTCATAACATTAGTCACTTTAATAATTAATCTAGCTTAAACCAACCCACGCTTTGGTTGTAAGATCAAGCTGCCACACGTATCCGCGTTGAAATTTAAGCCCGAACGAAAACGCTGAATCGTCTTGCAAGAATTACCGGGTTTTGCGTGGGTACAACTCAATTAGTTGAGTTACGTTCCTTTTTGTAATTTCATTTCGATTGTAGTGAGTGTGTGTTGTTGATTTAAATTGACTGGGCTTGGGTAAAATTCAGTCATGATAGATTGCACTTGTGTCCTGTTTTCTTCAAAATATCTGACACGCTGTTTAGAAAAACAATTACGTTTGTTTTGTTACTGCTCATTAAAAATGAAAACTCTTCTTTTGAATTTCAGTGTATACCAAGAGTTCAAGCTCATGTTTAATCATAATTTGATCAGTATTTATTGTATACCGAAATGTTAAACAAAACGACGCCTAAACCAGCAGGGGATTTCTTGCGATAAAGTGAAGAAGAAATATAATAGTAAAAATAGAGTAAATGTGGCCGTAAAATATTAAATTAATAACAAAACAAACTGTATACCGTCCTACATTTTCTTTAAGAAATGGGGCAGTGAATGTAAACTGTACAAATGTACAATTTGAAGACTTTTTATAAAAAGGGAAACGCTTACTTTCGTCTGGCGTTACTTCATTCCTGGATGTTCTTGAAAGAGAATGTTCTATCCACAGGAATTGTGGAGTTAACGTTATTAAAGTAACACTTTGTATTTTTTTGTGAGCTAATTATTGGTGAATACACCAATTTGTGTCGATATGGATGTAGTACGATACCGGTGACTGTAATTTAGACAATATATTACATCATCGATCCAAGTATTACAGATTTGAAACCTTTTAACGCCACTCTGAACGTAGGGCCCTTGTCGCAGTGGGACTGTTGATCAACTTTAAGCTGGAGCAGAAATCTGTCATTTTACAAAATGGGGGATTGTGAAGTTATTACATGGCAAGTTGGAAGACCAGACATTATACGGGAATAAAGAATAGCCCGGTTTATTGGTCATTCTTCATCTTACGTGTTTTAACCTTTATGATATTTCGGTTCACTTATTTTTGTTGTACCAGTAATACAAAGTTGTTCGCAATTGTTTAAATATTTGTTTGTTTATTTGTTTGTTTGTTTGTTTGTTTGTTTGTTTGTTTGTTTGTTTGTGTGTTTGTTTGTCAGCTTGTTGTTTGTATAAGTTGTTCTATATCAAGGTTGGACTGTCACACCTCTTAGTGACAGTGCAGGCACTTTTGCCAGTCCTGGCCAACGTGGATTGTTAATGTCTCGTCTGTTGTTCTTACTCACCCCCTTTTTACTGCCTTTTACCTTTTCATTCTTACTAGTGTTTTTCCCCCTTTTTAAGACGAATGTTTTAAAAATTTGTATTCTCTTGTGTATATTTATATATATATTTTAATATGAAATTGCCGAATAAATAGTAATAATAATAATAACTTGTTTATTTTGATCTTCCAACAGGGTAAACCAGCCGCTGCGTTGAAGCTGTTGAACGATCTTCTGTACGAGGGACCGCCGGTGCTGATGACTTGGGGACCGATACTGTCTCGCCAGGCCCTGGTCGTCAACGAAGTTGCGCCAAAGTACAATCTCGTTCAGGTGCGAATGATACCGTTAAATCTTTTCAGTTTCAAATAATGGTGTCAAACTTACCAGTTTGAGTTATATACACCTGGCTTTTCATGTAAAGTCGACTTTGCCGATCTGATTAAAAAAAGTCTCTTAAATTTTAATCTGAAGGAGTAAACTCTATTTGTTGACCATCCAACGAGCAAATTTAAGTTGAAACAAGATTACAAATCAAATAGCAGGTCCTACTGGCCCGATTTACCTGACGTCGTCACAATGTAAATCTTGGTAGCGCCATTTTGACTGGGTCAGATTCCTTGTGCGTTGCCGTGCAGAGCGCATTTGAGGCAACGCCTACGCAGTCAGACGCGCACCACATCTTTAAACGCAATTTGACTCCCAGATTGGCAGATCATGCGCAGATAGCCGCATCGATCTCCATCAGTAGTATTGATGGAGATCAATGAGTAGCCGCGTGTGACGTCAGAAGAGAAATTACACTGTTTTTGCTCAGCCCTTATAGTTGTGCGAGTGGAGCATAGGCTACAAAGCGGCAGTTTAAAATGGTCATGAGCGCTGGTAACAGATAATCAAACTAGGGAGGGAAACGATTCGGTTCCAATCCAGTGTAATTTATCTTAATTAATGTGTGATATCTTTTGCGGAAAAAGAGGGGAAACCTGTAATTTTGACAAAAATGTATCGCTGTATAAAAACAGGAGACAAAACATGAATCCCACTGCCTTGGTGTCTGAACTCCTCCAATGCTTTTGAAACTGGGGTTGCGTGCTTATTTGTCAACGAGAAATAATTGATCATCTGAACTTAACATCAGACGAAAAAATGTCAATGGTAATGCTAACAGTTATGCCAACAGTTATGCAAGTGGAAATGACAAAAGTAACACCAATGGTAATACGTTAATACAAACGAAAATGGCTACAATTATTGGAAGTAAACAACATTATCAACGCACCAAGGAAAACGTCGACGATAGTGACTCATATGTACCAACAGTTACGCCACATGCCAACGGTCGATAGCCAAGGTAACGCAAACGTTTGTAGTAAAACAATTTGGTAGATGATGTTGTGAACGGAGGACAAGGATTAGAAACGTACTTTAATGGCCACATGAAACGTAAACGAGAGGTGAGTGTGCTATTACATCGACCACATTATGGGGTACTCAAACAATCAGCTTAATCTTATAACCAGTAAGGCGTAAGCTGATTGCTAAATACACCAAATGTGCGTCAATAAGAATATTGCACGGCGGTGCCGGCAACCACTAATTTGTGAGCTTTGGACTCTCCTCCGTACAGCTGGTAAAATACTAAACAATTTACCACCACTTCTAAGAGACGGCTGCCTAAAATGCGAAGAGATTGACAAAGTCGTCGATTCCATGCAGCGCAGTCTCGTTACGAGTGGTTTGTCAAGCGACCCTGCAAAATCCTTTCGACGGTCGGACGGTACTGTCCAGTGTAGGCCAGTGCAACGTCCAGTGTAGGCCCAAATATAGAGCAATTATTAATTTACATTATTTTATTCATGTTATTTATTTCATTTGTTTTATTTATTTAGTTGATGTCATTTTTTAAAACTTATTTTATATATTTTATTTATCTTATTTATCTTATTTATCTTATTTATCTTATTTATCTTATTTATCTTATTTATCTTATTTATCTTATTTATCTTATTTATCTTATTTATCTTATTTATCTTATTTATCTTATTTATCTTATTTATCTTATTTATCTTATTTATCTTATTTATCTTATTTATCTTATTTATCTTGTTTATCTTGTTTATCTTGTTTATCTTATTTATCTTATTTATCTTATTTATCTTATTTATCTTATTTATCTTATTTATCTTATTTATCTTATTTATCTTATTTATCTTATTTATCTTATTTATCTTATTTATCTTATTTATCTTATTTATCTTATTTATCTTATTTATCTTGTTTTCTAATTTCTCTCACTTATCTTATTTATCTGACTTATCATATTTATCTATGGAGTTATACGACTCCGTTTATTTACCAACCTTCAAAACAATATTCACACAAACAAATCAATTACATACACAAAAACAACAAATATTTATCCTATTTATTTTATTTACCTTTTTTTATCTTTGTTGTTTTATTTATCTTATTTATTATTAACGCATAACATCAATGTAAGAACCTGCATTCTCGAAAAGATCTTCACGTGCAACAGAACCAATGAGCACACTTACGACAGGATATTGCTTCATGGAAGTTACGTTCACGTCTTTGTTAATAGCGGCACCCAAATTGCCCTTTGCTGTACTTTTTGAGATAATTATTAGAAAATTGCCTGAAAGCATCGGAGCATGAATAAGGCAAATGTCGGGGGGATATCATTCCCCTTTGAGACAAGACAAAGTAGCAATTTTCATTTTTTATGAAGGCTATTTTGCGCGGATCAATGCACAGCTGTGGACACGATATGAAGATGAAGAAGAATTCACATGCTTTAACTGTCTTGAAATTGAGCTCAGAATGAATATGTCTTAACAGTACTGAAGTTTTGCAGTAATTATCAACAACATGACAATATTTGTATAATTACAGCACAAACCTCCCCAGTAATCTCTGTCAGTTATTCCACACGGTGCATAGTAGCTTAATGATCAACAATGTGTAGGAATTATTAAATGCCTTTGTACTCTCATGAGTTGGTATTCGACTGCTCTCTCTACAGATTAAATGCCCCGAGGAAAAACAGTGATCCAACTGTTTGTTTATAAGTTGCTAATTGCACAAATAACAAGACGTTTAAACATTGTTTAAAGTAAAGCTTAAACAACTATGGATTATGGAAGTGGGCTTACTTTATGTCACGGAAAGCTGTTAAAGTGGTGGAGCGTCGTGGCCGAGCGGTTTAGTGTACCGTAGTCAAGTTCTGTCGTTGAATAGAATCCCGGCCCCGATTTTTTTCCCCCAAACGACATCACAAAACAGGTTCTCGAACCATTTTTTCCCTTTTAGAAAGAATCCCCAGAAACCAGAAATGTGAAGAAAAACATAACAAACATTTCCAGTCAAGTTTAAAAACTTGCCCAAAAAGACTCAACAGAAAAAATGGTGGGGAAAAGGTAAACAAAAAAGACGGACAAGGTTTCGAAGCTGCAATATTCGGCTCGACGGACAAGGTTTCGAAGCTGCAATATTGGGCTCGTTGTAGTCAGTTGACTATCGACGCACGCCACCTATAAGCAACTCGACCACACTGCGTTTTCATGACTTTATATACATTTCTTGTAAATTTTGATAAGAAAGGCAAACGTACAACGCATGCGCAAAAAAACTTACTTTACTATATGGCGTTTGTGACAGAAAAGTTCACATCCCGGCCTGGCTGGTCACAGTGCCTTGTTCTTTGGATGGCAAGTGAAGCCGTAGGTCCCGTGTACTTATTGTGGAAGAGTAGGGGCTTACTGCAATCACCCTTGTCGACAGGTTTTTGGTTTGTTTTTGTCGGGCCTCCGAGTTCATGATGCGCCTTATACGGCGGTGCGCCTTACGTTGAGGATTTGTTTTGAATGAGGCCTTTGTGGGGCAGTGCGCCTTATACACCGAGCGCCTTATACGCAGGAAAATACGGTACCATTGCTTTAGCTCGCTTTTGGGGCTTGTTTTATTCACAAAACTTTTATACTTACCCACGCTCTACCAACTAAGCTATCCAGTCGTATCTTGGCGGTTTCCTCTTTGTTGTCAACATCTTTGTCAATGTATTTATTGCTTGATATTTAGCATAAAAACTCGCATCTCATCGTGACCCCTGTGCTGCCGCTTTCCAGGTTATATATCCATACAGCTAGCTATGGTTGTATGGTTTAATCACGGGGTGTGATCCCTGGTTACACGGCAGTAACTGGTTGAACAGCTTCCGACTGGAACCCCCCCCCCCCCCAACAAAGATATTGACAAAACCGCCGAGGGGCTGGACAGCTTAGTTTGAAGAGCGTCGGTACGTATAGTCGGTGGTTGCATTTTCAAATTCCGCTCGTCATTCTTTCCTTGTTTAACCCCAAAATTGATTTAAAAATTAATAACAATAATAATAATAATATTTAATTTCATGTTATTTTGATTTCCTCTATCATGTCGTTATGAGGTCACATCGTAGACCTATCCTTAATGTTATTCCTCCTGTGTGCTGTTCACTTTAGTTTGTATAAAACGAAAGTGAAAGTCATCCAGTGCAAAAGACGACCCATGAAGGTTCTCTTCATTTCCATCACCCTGATTCCAGACAGCATTGCTGGTGTTCTTTGTGTTGGGGTACCTTACACACAGAGCCCTTCTTGTTCGCAAATAGAACAATTATGGTTTCAAAAAAGATGCTGATCCAAATATACGCTGCGTTTAATATATTAAATCGGCATCAATTTCCTGCGATCACCTGGGTCCAGTTTTTAAAGTGCCACTATTGGCCCATTTCACCTGACGTCATCATCACAATAATCTTGGTTGCGCCATTTTGGTGATCAATGTCACTGAGTTATTCAGTGAAGAGCGCATTTTAGGAGATGCGGCATTTACACGTAATCCAATTGACCACCAAAATGGTGAGCGTGGCACAGTCGGCGCGTGTGACGTGCGTGCAAGGGTCAATAAGCAGAAACTATATCCACCGCTTAAGTTTCTCCTGCTAGGCTCAAATTGGCGAGGAACACGTGACCCGCATTAGATATCCCTTCTTGTTTGTGGCTGGGAAACCATCTGTCTTTATACTGCAAATCTTGTTTGCACTGGTCTGTGAAAATGGGCCCGTCGGATACCAATTTTCTAGCCTTTTAAACGGGAAAAGAAAACAGCTTTTTAACACGCTAAAGTTGCAAAATCAAGAACATCTGCTTAGGAATTATAAACTGCACTTTTTGCTCAGGCGCGAACTCATCTCTTGCCAGTATCGTTAAGAGCTTGAACCGTCTCCTAAAGTTGCATGGCTCGATTTTTGCCAAAATTTTTAATACTTTTTCGTAAAGACCTTGAACCGTCTCCTAAAGTTGCATGGCTCGATTTTTGCCAAAATGTTTAATACTTTTTAAAATCTGTTCTCAAACGAAACTTGACAGCTGATACTGTTTCAAAACAAAAACCATACACAAAACTTAAAGCCGCAGACTATGCACAATGCACAAATTGGGTACGTGGCCGATGGGCATGAGATAATCTCGGGATCCCGACAATAATTAATTTTTAGTTTTTACTTAACTATACCACTTATCACAGTTTTGTTGTTGTTGCTGTTGTTTTGTTTTCAAAAAACGTTTATCTTAAGGTTGAAGATTAAAACTTTGTATCTGGTGATCGCGAGGCAATGGTCTGATGGAAGCCTGAATTACTTCAGTTCGGACTTCCGTCACCAGCTTGAAAGCAACTAAGTATACAATAATAAAAGAGAAAAACTAAACACTTTAATTACAATGAGCTTCCCCTAATGGTTATGGGCTTACCCCCCCCCCCCGCCCCGGGGAGTTCCTCTGTTCTAAGCCCCTGTGCAGAGTTGTTAAAGTGCGGGTAGGATGCTGTGTTGTTAATTTAGTTCGTCTAACCAGCAAACTTACCGCATTGCTAGCTTGCCTGCCGTTCAATCCCATCGGTAAAGGGCAGTGTCAATGAACTTTAGTGACGCAACCTCTGCGGCCTTTACGGACATCATTTTTTCCCTTCATTACAGACATTATCATGAATAGTTTGCACCGGTGCCCCCCACCCCTCCGGTGTCATCGATGGATTCCACTCATACAGTATCTGACTCATTAGTGGATCGCGATTAAGCAAAGATCAAACAGACCAACCTAATCCACCCCCCAATAACAGCTGTTGCGTGAAAGAAATTTACTGTACTCACGGGTCATTATTCACGCTGGTTCGGCGGGCTTGGAGCCACTGCTGCAGTCATCAAAAGTCTAACTATTGAACTTCAACAACGAAGTTGCTTCTCTACAAACTGTCATTAATAATTCATAATTCTGTCATATGATTATCTAATGTTTCTTACAACTTTGCGTTTTTTATAACTCATGTTACAAAATCTTTTATTATTATTATTGTTATTTGCGACGTATGCGTTAGATTTGAACTCAAAATCAAATAATGTGTTGTAGTGTTCATTGTTCTTACTGTAACCTGTATAGTATACTTTTCGTCAATTTTATCTATTTTATTTAATCGTTATAATATTGGACATATTTATATTACTTGCTCGGCTGCGGCTGTGACAACGTGGTTGGATGGTTACATGATTATGCGTTGAAGCATCGGAGAACCATATCAACGGCTCACTTTTGCAAGTTTGAAACTTTTCCACCAAGCGCAGACGTCGTTGTTCAATGGGCTGTGTCGTCGTGATTATAGCAGGCCTGTGGCTGTGCATGGAAAGACGAACTCTCACCCAGATACTGCTCACGCGCACGCTTACGGTCAAATCACAAAGAGGGTGCCGTCTTTGTCAAACTGTGATGTGACGTGCGCGTAGTAACTGGGTAATTCCAATTTTTACTGCTGTAATATTGACGACACAGCCCCATTAATGCATGACGCCCCATAGTGGCTCATCCAGCTGCCGATCTCATTATGCAAGCATACTGGACCATGCCTGTTTAACACGCAGCTAGCTAGCCCGGTGTACATAACGGTTGAAATCTGAACGGTTGAACGTCGGCCAACTTTCTGGACGAGTCCTTTTTATTTCAGGGTGGTTTCATTTTATAAACAGTAATAGACCATGCACATGACGTCATTTGAGTAGGGCGCCCTCGCCTAGAGGTCAAAATGAGGTTGTTCATTGGCCAATCCTGTACGCCGCGCGTACAAATCTCTGCGTTTCCATTGTTTCATCATCGATTTACCTCTAAGATGGCGGCGTGATGACGTCAATGCATAAGGTCTATAAACACTTAGTTTACATATCACGCATGCGCTTAAAGGCTAGTTTATAGTCGGTCGCGCAATAGTCGCGCAGCAGTGAAGTTGACGCACGACGCGGTTTATAGTCAACGCTGACGCCTCAGCGACAATAGACTGCAATGAAAAGACTCAGCGTCCAGCGATCACAGCGTCGGGCCATTATCATCGCGCGGCCAACTTTAAACCAGCCTTAAAAGGTCATACAAGCAAGCGATGAAAGCAGACGACGTGCGTGGAAAAATGCAAGAAAGTAGTGACCAACACAAACGGCGTTTTTTTCCCTCAAAAATCACAGGCTGTTTTTGGATATTCTATTTGATACATTTTAATATTCCCTTATCAGCGATTGAAGCAAGCGTTGTGAAATATTTGAAACCAGACGTTTTAAGGCAAAATAGAACTAAAATATTTCTCCAAAAACCAAAAAAACTTCTCGTTATTAACCACTTTAAAACTAGATCTTTAGTTAACTCAGAAAAAAAAATTGTCTGGTGATATCAATTGAACCAACCATAAAACACAAAACTACACCGGTTGTGAGTGAATGGAAATGATACATTCAAAAAACGAACTCTACAAGGTAGCCCATTAGGCCTCTTTCATAAAACAAACAAAAAAATATCCTGTCGAGCCATATAACTCCGCATATATTATACTGTCAATTTCATCACAGGCTTCGAAAAAGTCACGGGAGCGAAGCTAATACGCGAGACAATGCAGGAAAACATCGTTAACAAACTAATGTTGTTATTTTATGAATAGATAAATTATGCAGAAACATCATGAGTGGTTTAGAAATTACATATTACATTAAACTGAATAATAAGCAGGGTACAATTAATGGCGTTTGTTTAGAAGTGTATGGAGCAACCTTGTACATTGCACAACATACATGTATAATCAATGGATGATGTACACTGTATGTGCTGCAACCTAAATTGTGTATGCACAATTTGAACAATTTTTCGTAAACTGTTTCAATTGAACTTTTTTAGTAATCTGTTCAGGAGAATCCGTTTTTTAGAGCGGTCTACCTACAGTTTGAATGGTTTACGTAATCTGTTTGATTGGTTACCGCACTTCCCGGCATGCGGTCGTTTAATTTATATGATGTCATTATTGATATGGTGTCATTAATTTAAATGACGCCATGAAGCCAATCTCTGCCCAATTAGCATCAACTCTGAGTTTGTTTATTGGTCAATCCCTTCCAGACACTGTCAAGCAACCCCCCTGAGATGGGTGATTGATCACAGATGTCAGGAGGCCAGCCCATGATTGATCACCAACGGTTATCCTATAGGAGAAGCATTTTTGTACACAAACTGATGACCTCGAGGGTGGTCGGTTTTCATTCATGGTATCAGGGACCGTATTCACCAAACTAAGTCACAAAATTATAAACACCCTACTCAAATATCCAACTTAGATGGATCTTACTGACTAAGTGGTATTCACAAAGCATTCTCGCTATTAGTGCCCCACTTACTTTCGCGTCTTAAATCTAAGTGTGGTCCAACCAGTCTTAACTCAAGTTAAGTGGGGCACTAGGGCGCCATGGCGGTTTTCACCTGCCCTAGTAAACAATAGTAAACCATCGGGCTAAAGGGCCTATGCCGTGTTGTTATTAGCTTGAAACGAAGGAGTAATTAACAAAATTGAGGTGTTTTACAACCTCCACGTCAACTCACAGAGGTTTTTTTTTTTAATCTGTTTGAACGGTTTAGATCCAATCGAGTAAATGAGTAATCCTTTTGAATGATTTACGTAATCTCTGTGAACGGTTAACGTGATAAATTATGTTTAAACAGTTCCCGTTCAAACGGTTAAAGTAATAAGGTTTTAAAAACCTGTTTGAACTGTTAACTTCACATTCGAACAGTTAACGTAATCCAGTTGAACGGTTTATATCCACCCGAACGAATTAACCATATACATAGAGATCGGTCCGCTCACTCACGCAGCAAGCAACCATTCCTGCACATGCAGGAAAGGCGTCAATATGCTCACGGTATACTTTCTGTTATGACTTCGCTTCTTTTGTTCAAACTGATTTACTAAATCCTGCGAACGGATTACTAAAACCTTGCCAACTGATTACAGTAACTCAGATTAGTAATTAGTAACGTGATTTGTTTCATCCATTACCACTGCCCTTTCCTGATGAGCTTCATATAAATGCTTGTATTCCCATATTTATATTTACATGTACACGTGTACAGTAAATTATTGTAGATGCTGGTTAATATACGTGTACACCAGTCATGGTATTGTAATCAAAGTGGGAACAACCGAACAAAGGAACACAATGGGAACCAGGCTGTCGTCACATGGGATCTCTTTGTAGTTTAGTGTCCTTGCATGTATTTCGTGCACTTAGTCTATGGGAGAGAGTTAAGTTATAGGAACAAAAGAAAGTCCTCACATTGTAAATGCACAAATTAATGGTATGTATGGGTACATCACGTACACATACATTAAATGCAGCGTCGTGTGATCTAGATCTGTACAAAAAATAAGACAATATCAGTCTCACCATACTCCGCATTATGAATTTTCTTTCACTTGGTATCTGACTAATAACTGTTTGACTATGTCTTATATTGCCCTAAAGAGAACAGTAGGCCTATAGGGATCGCTAAAGAACATTACAAAAAACGCCCAATACTTTTGACCTCTCTGATGATTTTTTTTATTTTTTTTTTATTTGGCCTAAAACGAAAACGTACAACTTTATTGTGCTCAACACAAAAATTCATTTAAAAACAATAATTACTCTGTCATTATTCGTGGGTGTTTTTTTTTTTTTTTTTTTTTTGGGGGGGTCGATATCTCATTTGAAAGCTAATTACTTCGTTACCCTACAAAAATATCAATTTAACGTTTGATTCATTTTCAAGGTAAAATCAGCTTGAGCATGGTGATTATATCTTTAAGTAAATATCCTATTGTTTGTTGAAGTCGCATGTACGTTCCGTTACGTGCATGTTAGCCTATACTCCGACAATGAAAGGCCGTATTCGGTATAAATGTGTTGGTATTTGTCCCCCTCCCCTTTTTCTAGTGGAAACACTATAGTATTCATACTTTCAAATTGTGGTACGCTATAATACTGCTTTGAGCGGTTCTATGTAAACGGTTGTTCGGTGATTATTATGGCACAGGTCAATAGATCTGAGCCCACCGGGGTTAACACATAGTATACACATATGGACTGGCAATGAGGGAAATAGTGCACGTCTATGCAACCCGAGGGCCTGTGAGTGACCAGGAGAGGGTCCTATCTCCCAAGGCCGAAGGCCGAGGGAAATAGGACCCTCTCCTGGTCACTCACAGGCCCGAGGGATGCATAAACGTGCACTTTTGCCCGAATAATGCCAGTCCATGTGTGTTTTATAACACACCTCAGTCCAAAATGTCGGTTAGAAGAGTAAATCGCGGTATTTTGGCCGGCCAGAGATTCTTCTGATCCGCAGACGCCGCCATTTTTGTTCTCTTGAGGGCGCTCTTTACCAGTCAATAGTTTTGGGTTTTTGAAACTATTTCCCGCTTTGCGAACTATTTCCCCTAAATGAAGCGCGTGCGGTGCGTGTGGTGCAGATTTCATGCACTAGGCTATATTAGTTCACCCCACGCTACCGTGTTTCAGCCAATCAGGATAAAGAACCAGGGAGAGGTGTGTTATAAGGCTATATATATTATTGAAAATTTAAATATTTCTTCAATGACGCACAATGACTGAACATGTCTGCGTGCAGGGCAACTTCAAAACGGTTGTGCATATACAGTGTAGAGGTATTGCTCTAGTCAATATATTTAGCTCTATGGGTGAACATAACCTTATTTATGCAACACGAAAAAGTGCGTTACCGCCGGTCAAATCATTTATGCCGTGTCTGAATCAGCGGCTGCGGCTGCCGCATACGGCTTGGTCGCCATGTTAACATGCGTTGAATGATAAGAAGCCCATAGCAACAGTCTATGCAAAAGCCGCAGCCGCCAATTCGGCCTTATTATACATTACGAGACTTTTGAGCTGGTAGACCATTTCTGATAAACGAGAGTTTAATTAAAAGAGAGTAACTTTCACAATCCTCACAAGTAGATACCTAAATAAATTAGTTATCAATTACTCTTAGTATGTAACGAAATACATTTTCTTTGTTCCGTGAATTTGAACCGGTTGCATAGACCAGTGACTAGAGTCGTACCAAAAAGGGGGAGGAGATAACACCCCCACCAATAACTTTCCTTGGTCGGCATTGTCAGCCCAAGTTGGCAAACTAGAGTAGTTCATAGACCAACAGAAAACTCTCCATTAAATTTTAGTGTTACCCACTTGTTATTACTTAAAGTGTTTGGTCAGTGACAACACTTCGAAAGAGATTAATGTAACTCAATTGAATTTACACTATTAAGAGTTAAATCTCAGCTTCTGAAACGCTAGATTGACACTTGTATTAGTTGAATCTAACTTCATAAAAGTGTTGTCACTGGCCGAACACTTGATTTGACACTTTATTTTTTTTTTTAGAGTGTACATTCGTTTTTTTATTGTTTTGTCTTCATACATCATGTGTGGCCTCAACTGACGTTAACTCCAAAGCAAATTTGTCTTTATGTTTGAATTCTCATCCGCATGCGGGTGATTCAATCTTCTATATGAGTCACTTCGGGAGCTTGTTTTGTTTCATATTGTTTTTTAAGCTTTACTCATTATACTAATTATTCCAGGTGTGTCTTGCGAATAGCCAGGCCTTACGTGACCGGCCGAGGTACCCGCTGACTGTGCAGATGTATTGGAGCGAGGACAGCGTGAATCCCGCCCGGGTAGCCTTTGTGCAGTACATGAAGTGGACGAGCGTCTCAATTATTTTTGAGGATATTGAATACTTCCGTCTGGTGAGTTTGAATGACGGGAACGATATCAGAAACAAGATATCAACATTGGTAATATTAAACGACTGGGTGAAATTGGCGGGAAAAGCTTACTACTATTTCCGCTTGAGACTGCTTTTGCTCAAGGGCGTCGATCGCTTCCGAAAAGTGGGGGGACGAACAGCGGCTCCGTAGCAAAGGCACTTTCTTATGGGGAGTTAGGATGAGTAACTAGTCCTAACTTATAGGACTCGTCATAAGTTAGGACTTGTCCCAAGTTAGGACTAGGTTTGAGAAATCCAGACCGATGAAGACCGAGCACTGCACTAGTCTGCTTTGTCAGTTCTCTTGGTTGCTTTCTTTTCATTGAAGATCGGAACGAATACTTATTTCATTCACATTACGGCTCTTTGTGTTTCGGAAGGCTGGCGATGCTTGCGGCTTGCATCGATTTTGTTTCAGTTGAGAGAAATGAAATATTTACGTAGCTAATTTAACCGAAAAAGAAATGGTTCGTTTTTAATTATCTTAAAATAAGATGCCCATGGGTGAAACAAATTTTTCATTGCCTGCTTATTCAACCGGTCGCCAATAGCAACAAGGAATGGATACCTAACTTAGTGTGTATTTAAGAACGTTAACGGAAACCTTTGACACGCTAATCGTCACCGTTTTCACGAAGTGGCGAATGAGCCACAATTCCAGGTTTTAAAAAAATCGCATTTGACGTTGAACTACTTTTGAAATCACGATTTCGGAAACGTTTCGTTTATTCATCTTTTAGATTTTACTACACATGAAAAGCTGGCATCTTAAAGCGTCCAGAACTGATGGTATTTAAACATTGGTGTTGAATTCAACGAATAATTAACTACTGAACTTATTCGTCAGTTCGTGAAAACGCAAAAACGAGACTGTGCGTGAAGCGCTGTGTGCCAAAACCAATACACAAGTGCACGGATTCGCCAGTTCGTGAAAACTCAAAATGCCATACCACAGTTTTGGCACAAATTATGTTGCGCAATTATTAACCGTTTAGTCGGTGGACCGCCCAGACTCCCTAATAGTCTGGTTGCCAGACCCCAAAATCTCCAACTGTTCTCTGTCGATTTTAGAGTCCGGTATCACCCGAAGGTCACATGACAACAACAAAAGGAGGACTTCCTCCTTTTCCGAAAATATGTTCCGTTTGTGGTCGGATATTTCTTTTGTTGATAAAAATTCAAAAATGTTGCATGAAAAAACATTATCGTTTTTCTTTTCTATTTTCCCCAACAAAATCAACACTATATTTGAATATCATTTGTAACATTTTTTACAAACTGTGATTATCACAGGCTTTTTGAAAGGAAACAAAACCCATAATCAGCCCTCAGTTTAGTATCCAATGGCATCGTCCACCATTGTTGACAAGTAATGAATATTTATATATATATATATATATATATATATATATATATATATATATATAAGGACCTATGCACATAGGACCGCCCACCAACTATAAGGGCTGGTTAGCTCAGTTGGTAGAGCACTCGTACGGTATTCGAGAGGTCGCGGGTTCGAGTCCGGCATCAGCCAAATTTTCTTTGCTCACGCTATTTATTTATAATATTCTCCCAGTCAGTTTCTCATGTCCTTTCTCTGTGTAAAACCACGTAAAACGCTGTATCCATTCGTTGTGCATCCCCGCTACTGCCGTTTACCAGGTTATTTGCATCTTAACCGGGGTAGTGATCCCTGGCTTATCGGCAGCACGGTTCGGCTTCTGACTGGTCCCCCCGAGCAAAGTAGATTTGGTATTGCACATAGGACCGCCCACCAACTATAAGGGCTGGTTAGCTCAGTTGGTAGAGCACTCGTACGGTATTCGAGAGGTCGCGGGTTCGAGTCCGGCATCAGCCAAATTTATATATATTGCGTCATAATCTATTTTTAGCCTTGGATGATTCCTGACCTAAGATTTTTAACAAGAGTCGTCAGGGAGTCTCCAGAAAAGATACACCGCAACATGCGGTAGGAAGAAACGCTCATCAGCTTATGCTTGGGGGAAAACATAATACGTAATCAAATTCAAAACAGCTTACAGTCGTCACGCTTTGGCAGGCTGATTGAATGGCAATCGTTGATCAACTTCATACAGCTCACTATTAATTGCCTACCTTCACAGTTGACTTGTTAACGCTAATTCTGATAATGCAATATTCATGTTAACCTGATCACATAGAACAAAATAATCGCCATAAAATTACTGTGACCGTAAATGAAAGCAATTCTATTCAATATCCTATTCATGGACAATATTGATGTAAAGGAAGAAACTTTACGTAAATAGTCATTTTATGTATCTAAACCACGATTCTGTTAATGTACTTCAAGGGTCTTGCAAAACTATATCCTACCTCTTTTCAGCAGCCTCGGGCGGTGCAGGGACTAGAGGGTTCATCGAGAGCCGCCAGTTCTTTAAAAAGAAAAACTACAGTTCTTGTGATTCGCCGCTTATAATAATTAGCGTAATTATACAAGTATGGCGGATTCAGGGCTTGAAACTTGGCGACACTGTTGCATGTAAGGAATACATCCAAAATGTCTTGAAGAAAAAAATGTATTTCTCCAATATTGTGATTTTGGAGGGATTCGCCACTTCAAGAAAACGGCGACGAATAGACTGTAGTAACAGTAAGATTGATTTGCTTCCTATGTGTGATAAGACCCTTAAACATTAATGAGGTGTTTTGATTTATTTTGTATAGAATATGGAAGACCTCGTGTCGAAGCTGATAGATGTCCGAATAACGGTCAAGGCGACCGAAGCGATTAGTGACGTCAATGCGCCCGATCAACAGTTACTGAGTCTCAAGGTAAATTATGCCCCAATGCGTCTCCCACAATATCACAGACGATGACTTACTTTGACCCAAATGTGTGTTCGTTGCCACAGAAAATATGGCTGTTCATGTAAAAAAAAAAAAAAAAAAAAAAAAAACGAAAAAAACGAAGAAAAAAAACAAAAAAACAGTGGGGTATAACAATTATCATAACACCATTCTGGAAATGGAGAATCTACGGAGCCCCAGAAGGGACAGTTAAAGTACAAATTTAACAGGTAATTACCCCCTTTTTTTGATTGTTTCGTTCGAGGAAATAACATTTCGAGGGAGCAAAATACTTTTTCGCGGAAACGAAATACCAGCTATTTCGAGGGGACGAAAACATAATTCGAGGGAACGGACTTTTGTTTTTGTTTCGAAGAAACGAAATAGTCCTTTAAGGGAACGAGATGATTTTGGGGGAACGAATGATAATTATTATATTTCGAGGGAACAAAATAATGTTTGATAACCTGTTCAAGTTTTGTTTTACCTGTCCGTTTAGGGACTCCGTTAAAATATAAATATTCCAACTGTGCCCAACTGTGCGACTCCAAAACAATTGCTTTTTAAAAGCCCATGGAGGTATTTTCATTGTCCCACCAGAAAATGGCGGATCCCTGACAAAACGGCGAGCCACAGCCATGTACAGCGCACCTTATCGAGACCTCCCATAGAGTTATATAATAGAACTAGAGGGTGCACTCCCTATGCCACGCACAGAACTCCACTGACTCACCATGGGCGAAAATCCCTATGGATCAATTGCATACGAATGTCCACTTATAAAATGGTTGCTGTGTGAACGGATGAGTAACCAGTGTAAATGAATGGTCCGCGCCATTTTCTCAATGGTCAAAAAATACTCCTTGTCGGGCTGTGTCGCATGGTTTGTACGCCCTCTAGTTTTTATATATAACTCTTATATAGACCTCGAGAGCAAGGCATGATGGGAAAAAATGGCGCTGCGAAATCAATCACCTCTGGGAACGAGGCTGGCTATAACCACCCTGTTGCCAACGGGGAAACCTGGACAAACAGTGCGTATCTCGTGCGTCACTGAACATTGTTTTGGAATCCGCACATTGCTTTAAAATACGATTGAAGGAAAATAAAATGAGGCACCTATTACAACGAAGATCAATGGTCCCAGCTTTCCAATATGCCCAAGACTGGCAGTCTACTGACAATCCATTTAAGGTTAATTCATACAAATAGAGCCCGTCGACCGCATTCGAATGTTGTTGCGGACGCGGTATGTCGACGGGACATACAAAGATTTCACAAAGAGCTAAGATTGATCTTAAAGGCTGGTTTATAGTTCGTCGCGCGAGGATAATCGCTCAACGCTGTGATCGCTGATCGCTGATCGCTGGACGCTGAGCCTAAGATGTGTATGGATCTAAATTGCTCAGCCAAGTGTGATGTCACAAAACAAATCACGATGGCAATATTAACAAATCACCCTAAGATGTGCTCTGTGAAATCAAAGCAGTTGCTGTTATTACTGTACTGAAAGACAGAAGAAAAAGGAAATAGTTTTCGGAGGGCTTCTTCCAACAACAATGAGGGATAAACATGGCCTGATAAAATGGGCTCAGTGTTTTTACGCATTATACAGGCTACGATACAAAATGCCAGCGTGACGCGAGATAAAGCTTGCGCAGTATGCGTACAACCATGCAACCCAGTGAGACAGTGGTGTAAACCTTTCTTTTGCAACGTCTCAGCCCGAGTTTTTGCCAAACAAGATGGAAAAACTACGGGGAGCGGTCAATTCAAAGCAAAAACAGATAATCACAGTTTGCAAAAATGTTACAAAAATATTCAAAAATTGTTCAAACTTCGTTAGAAACAAGCCAGCCAATAATGGGATGTATTTTCTTTAAATAGAAAGTTGCAAAAATTTTGAATTTGGTCACAACGTCTGTCAACAAGACTTGAATGTTTTTTTGCTACGTTTGGCCGTCCATGCCAACCAGCATGGTTTGTTTATCAACAGTGGAAGGGTCTATATACAGGCATGGTCTCCATTTTTATTTATTTTTATTTTTATTTTTTTTATTTTTTATGTATTTATTTATTAAAGACCAATGGGTACAGGTCACTATTTAACATTGAAATTGTAAAGCTAATTTGTGCACAAGCGCCATGATGTCTCCAAACTGTTCCTCATTAGGGTGAAATGTAAATAATACACACTAGTTGCAATTGCATTAATTCTCCTCCCTTCATAGCTACTGCAGCTAAACATACAGCAGTTAACTAAACCACCTTTTCTTAAAAAAAAAAGAATAGATGAGAAACTATAACATAATACCGCACGTTTGTTTCAACATGTGAATTCGCACATCGTACGGATATCAGGTTGGATGTCCACAGTGTCTTTACTTCAACGCCGGAAGTTTTGGTATCTCCTTTTAAATTCATTTGCCAGACACGTTGATGACCTAACGATGTCGGTCTTTGACGGCCTTCCTAATCAGTTAATAAATAAAACATTGTGTGGATATAGATCTCTTCCATTTTGCTTTCATGTCAAGTCCCAAAGGTTCGACTTTTCAAATATCGTCCTGAAGAAGGAAAACAACCCGCATATTTCCCTAGAGAAGTTTGACGCCTCCATTTGTTATAGATAGCTTTTATTTCATTACAATTCCCGGGACATCAAGAAAGTAACCCCCAATTCTAGTCACTTTGACAGTGTCTTTATTGACTCCAACACGGGTGGATATGAAGAGCGATTGTTCATGCAATGGCAAGTGACGGGGCTTTGATCAATAGCCCCCCACAATTTCATGGCCTTTTGTTGTCGGTTATTTTCCTCTTTGTGTTATGCTTAAACGTTAAATGTTCATTCGTGAATTTATCCATCACGTAAGACAGATGGCACTGCATATTACGCACGGAACAACCAAAGTCCATGATTGTCTTTGCCCAACAAATACTGTGGGGATTCAGAAGATAACTCACCAGCACACTCAATTAACCTGGAGCTTGAAAACATGGTTAACCAATTTAATGAAAATCACTCAATTGTTCCAGTGTGTTCTTTCTTTTTATGAAGACGGGGGCGGCGGCGCGGGGGGGGGGGGGAGTCCCGCGGGTATGACCATTAGGGAAATCTATATTTCTGTGCTACATTTTATGCCCTTTTTACGACTTGTCTTTTCATCAAGAGTGGCTTTTGATCTACGAATGAATTGTGTATTTCCTTTAGTATCCATTAATAACCCTTATTTCCCTTTTTAACACAATTCGTTGACCGTGCTTTAAAAAACACGGTATGTTTCCTTAGTTGCCTTGTATTGTCCATGTCATTTTGTAACTTTCTAATGTCTTTTAATTGAATCTATGTAAAAATTAGACGCAATTCAATCTTCTGATTGTGATTCTTCTTTTTTTTTAATACAAAAACCATTTATCAATCTTTGTAATAAGGACACCGTAGTAACTCAGCCGAAGAAACACATATTTTTCTGGCATTTATTTGCAATGTAACTCATCTCTGTTTTTTTTTTTTTTTTTTCTTCTTTTTTTTTTTGGTCTTTTTCCTAGAATATTTTGCGAGTAATTTAACGCCATCTTATTGAGTACCAAAACGTCCTTAGTTTGACTCTGTAAACGTGTGCAAAAACGTTCCAAGTGCTAGCCACTTGAGTTCATACAAAAGGGGGAAAAAAAAAGAAAAGAAAATGGCAGCATGCGCTAGAAATGAGACCATGCTATTTACAGTAATGGTATTGCAGTGTGACGGGGTTTTAGAACAAACTGTTCCTCATAGATACGTGGTGTATAGCATCACCTGGGACCAATTTCGTAGCGATGCCTGTGAGCAGACAATGGTGACAACAATTTTCTGCTAAGGAAAAAAACAACAGGATACCAGTCATAGGTGGTACATGCGAAATGGTGTTTTGGCTTGTGGGCTTAATCTGGTAAGCATGTTTGTTGCGCTTAGCTACTTTTTGTGCTGGATAGAGCAGCTCTATGAAATATTGCCGCTGGGCTAATGATTCCGATTCTAGACCTCGCCAATTATTTTTTTAATGTTTTGAATCATGTAATTCAGCCTGGCGGCTGTGGTATTGATTTTTGTTGATAATAAACCATTTCAGTTTCAATTTCATTTTCAAAATTACTGTAAAACTCATTGGAGTCCATTGCTCTGTTATAAGAAGCACACTTTGACTTTGCGTGTGGTGTCTGTGACGTCATAGCTCTCTCTCTCTCTCTCTCTACAATATTATGCAACTAAAATGCAAACAAACTTAATGCACACGTGAACTTCATCGGGTTTCCCGTTGATGCAAGAAAAAAAGTTAACAATGAAACACTTACTATACGTATCCGTTGTTATTACGTGTGATTTCCCCTTACTTTTACTTCCACATTTACATTTCCCGTTAGACTTGTTTTCTGATCGTGGTTTGTTTGTCTACGAGTGAAAATATTGTCCAAAATAGCGCCCTCTTGTGTATTATCCTTCGGTCACAAATCGGGAATCTTGTTCGTCGGTTTGAACACACCCTATGGTCATGTGGTGGTTTGGCTGCGGCCGCACACACGTATCGGATACACACACGTAACATGGTTTTCGTGAACGGTATGGATTTAGTTTCGTGGCTTTTTGAGCTGCAGTGACTTGAGTCCAAAGAGATGCAGACAGTAACACTGTTAAACCACTTTTACACGAATGTACAGGGACCACTGGTGTGGGTTTTGCACCACCAAAAACACGACAAGTTAGTACAGTTGTGTGTGATGTTGTGTGTCAGAACAATGGCGGCGGTTTGTTTATTTTCCAAACGGGACTTTTAACTAGTCGGACTTTCAGTGGCGTTGTCGAGGCTGTGATTGGTCAATACGTTAGTAGGCGGGGCTTAATGGATCGGTCTATTCATTTAAGGCTTTTGAAAAAAATGATTGTTTTTTAAATAAAAAACTAGTACTAATAAATGAGTACGTTGGAGGGGAATTTCTCGACGATTCCATTCAAGTCACAGGTAGCACGTTTTTATTTAGTAATAATCAGGTATTTCAGTATAGTTTTGAATACTTTAAGATCTCATATTATTATTTTAGCTAAACATTATAAATACTATCGTACAAAAGCACTAAAAAAGGAAATTCAAAAAATTGACATTACATAAAAGTTAAAGTGGTAATAGACGGGGCCAACAGGAACTTTGTGGCTCACTGATTGGCCGTTAGTGTTGTTATGTAAATTTTAGTTGTGAATAAATGAATGTCTTATATTGTACACATAATGGTCAAGTCTCAGATCGCGAGTTAAGGCGTATGGAAACCAAAAGACGCACATGTGATCTGTGATCTGACTTGAAATCAAGTGTAATTGCCCCTGAGAATTAAATGTTCGCAAACGTTATTCCGCCATGTCTACTCATCAAGGTTTTGCCCTCGGTCGTACATGCATTTGTCCTTTACCTGTTTTAAGGTCCTTTGTCGGAACCCTGCCGGCCTTGTGTGCAGAGAAGAGCTGAAGCCGCACCCGCACTAAGTCGCGAATTAGAGAAAGAAACATCCGTTGTTCGTGATAAATCATATCACAAAATTGGAAGCAGTACATGCCGTCTAGAATTTCAGAACAAGGTTGATACAGAGCGCCTCACCAATGTGACTAATTTGTTTTGTGTAAAAACCCAGCTGGTTGTCCATAACGAGAAACTGTGAACGGAGTGTATTTTATTTGAATATAATTTTGAAAACCTTGGCTTTCAACACGCACATTGCTTTAAAAACGTAGACATCACCCTCCCTCAAACGTCACAGCCGCGACTTTTGTCAACCTTGACTGGCAAAAGGACCACAGACCTTCTCTGCCACAAAACAACATTATTCATACATGCAAATTACCAATATTACTGATCAATCGGGACCAGCTTTTAAGTCCGACGCCTCATATATTGTCCGACGCCTCAAAAGTCCGACGCCTCAATATCCTACAATTTATCATTATAGTTTATTTTGGCTTCGGAATTATGAGGTGTCGGACTTGCAAGGCGCCAGAGCTATAAGTCCGAAAACAAAAATTGAACGTAAATCCGACGCCGCGTCATTATGACGCCTCGTTAGTCCAAAAATTCGTACTTTTGAGGCGTCGGACTTTTGAGGAGTCGGACTTTTGAGGCGTCGGACTTTTGAGGCGTCAGACTTTTGAGGCGTCGGACTTTCGAGGCTTTCGGACTTTGGTCGTCACGTGAACAAGCATTGAAGCATGGGATGCCCATAGCAACGGCCGCTAATACGGACACGGTCCTAGATGGTAACAAGATCTCGCGCTTTTCTGGGCAAGATTGTCACAGTCTACTCGTGAATTCATCTCGTTCATCAGCTCTGATTGGGGCAGATGGGAGAAATATCTGTGCCTTTGATGATGCAAGCATGGAATTTGAAAGACGTTTGGTTATAGAGCCATCAAAAATAATTTTGAATTTTGAAAACAACATATTATAGGTAGACAAACAAACACAAACAGTTTTTCTAAACGTTCCAAATGGCTGTCATTGCTTGTTCTACTACGTTTATTTTTGTTTTCAAAGGACAAAATTTCGATTTTTTTTTTCTTCTTTTTTTATGCAAGTTGCCAGACACACAAGGCATGTAAGCCAATCGAGGTGCGGGCTACAAATAAACTTTTTTCCCAGGGGCCATTGCCACCTACTCCTGGGGCTGAAACAGGGTAACCCCCTTTCCGTAAGAAAGTAGGCTTGTGTATGCTTGGATATCATCCATCAGAAGCCTGGCTGATAGAGCGGAGGGCTCTACCTCCCCAACTTTTACGAAGCGATTATGGTTAAGTGCCTTGCTCAAGGACACAAGTGGCATGACCGGGACTCGAACCCACACACCGATGAACTCAGCCACTGGAGCTTGAGTACGACGCACTAACCACTCGGCCACAACACTGCGATGGCCCTATAGCCAAAAAGTAATCTTTCACGTGGCGTACATGTACCCTGACTTTGTACCAAATTCCATGCTTGTATCATTAAAGGCAAAACCCCATTTTACCTGTCAGTTTCATGAGCAAACAGATGACTTTTGTGACATAAATTACAGATCTGTTTTATTATTGCCCTTCTTATTTTTAGGGTGGGCAAGAACAACATTTTGCTCTTTTTGTTCTCGCAAACAAAAAAACTGTAAGACGAAAATTGAACAAACACTAAAAAATAATTACTCATCTGAACTAAACATTTGTACGTGACACGTGCCTCACTATCCAGTTGGAACAGGCTGACATATTTTGCTCGTGTAGGACCCCCATAACTTAAGATATTGTCTGTTTCTGGTTTAATCTCTAGCGTCTTTGGGGACGGCACGTCTTCATTACAGACTGGCCCACATTGTATATAGACGTACGTTGCGATATTCCCCCGGAGGGCATATAGACCGTCTCTCTTCTTTTCAGTGTGATGCAAAACTCGCCAGATTCTCGTTCGGGTTGTTTCCCTCCAAATATAACTCTAAAAGAACTGATTATTATTATTATTTAGGTCAATATTAAAACCCAGGCACCACATCTTCTTTCCAAGCGGAATGAAAGGCTCGTAAATCCAAAAATACTACTGGGGGTTTAAGGAAGGGGGGTGGTTACATTATAATGGGGCATTGGGTCGTAGCACTTATTATAAGACCAAAACTCAGCAGAATATATATATATATAGTTTGCTTTGTTTGTTTGTTTGTTGTTGTTTTTTAGCGGCGGCGGCTGCGGTTGCGGCTGCGGCTGGACTTGCGTTCAGGTATTTGACGCCCATATCAACACACTTAGTGATCAACAGGATCGTATACTTGTACAGTGTATAGTTCGTATAGCTTGTAAGTCAAAACAATTCGGACACGGCTAAGGGATTGTTTTGATAGACCATCCATGATGGAGACGATGGTGTACATCCTTCCGTCTCAGCACAGAGAAGCCCCTTTTCAGAATAGTTGCTAAAGTGTTTGTACATGGCTGATGGACGTGAGATGATGTCGGGATCCCGACATTAACTCATTTTTCAGCACCACTTATCATGGGCGGTTGTTTTGTGCAATACCTCAAATGAAACCTAACTTTCTCGAACCTATAAAGATTGTTATTAAAAATTCAAATCTAACTCTGTGTGTCAAACCAGCCCAACATCTTTAAGATGGGAGTTGATTTCATGTTTGTTTTATTAATGAAATATATAAATTATAACTTTTATCAGTTTTCTAACGAAGTATACAAAGAGGAGACGTTTCTCCCATTTTAGTAAAAAGAACTTGATAAACTGCTGCTGGGGTTTTTCGTGTGAACTGCGAAGCGAGTTTTTTTTTTTTTTTTTTTTTTTTTTGGGGGGGGGGTCCGAAATGAAGAAATTGTACACAATGTGAAGCTTTTGAGGACGCCATGTGGCAACAAACTTACCTGCTGGTAAATCCATTTTTCACGGAAATGCGCGCATGCTCATTACGTACACAATGACGATTTACCTGGTACCTGCTGCCACCTATCGTTGCAAAGTCTCCCATTAACCCTTCTTGCTGATTTTGTTTGATTCCAGAGACACGATGCAAGAATAATCTTCGCACTGTCGTACTTTGATACAGCAATCAGGTTGTTTTGCAAGGTAAGTTTTGTCAATAACTTAATAGATGGGTTGCAATAGACGCCATCTTTGATGACAATTTCTATAGACCTTATGCACATGACGTAAGTCATTAGTAGGGCGCCCTCGGCTGTGACCGAGGAGTAGATTTCAAAATTCGGGATTCAACTTAGTTCAGAAAAGAACTGAAATGCTTATTAAGTACTACCTGCACTCTAAAAAAGAAGTGTAAATATTTGCTGTGTAAAACAGCTGGGTAAAAATATTGTGTAACATTTGCTCAATATTGGGCAAAACCACAATTTTTGTATTACCCCTCACTTGTGTAAAACTATTACACAATGAAAAAGGTCATACGGTACTCAAAAGTGGGTAAGAAATCAGTTAGCACAACAAAGAGGTTCGAATCAAGACTGTTTACCCAAGAAATGGGTAAAACAACAGTTGTTTTACCATGAAGCGGTGTAACATTTGCACAACAAGTGGTAAGAAGTAACAAACGATGAGGTAAATTGGCCCACGTGGAAACATTTTTCCCATAATGCAATGTGTGGCATACACTCGTACATTTAGTAGCAATTCGCAGGCAAATCATAGTACAATATGGACGGGGCTGGACGTAAGTCTGATGCTGTGCGTTCCTATGAACATAGTTGCAAGAGAATTTGGCTTCATGTTAGCATTCTGCTTGAGGAACAACTGTCTGGTGAAGAGGATATCTCATCAAGGAAAGCTGCATTGACTTTTCAACATGAAGGTTTCGTCACTGAAAGGTCTGGCAAAACCAACCGGCTCTTTTCAGAGCCAGCACTTCTCACAAGAAGAGATTCTTACATTGTCTGTTCGCAAGAGTTTTGTTATTAGTCATTTTGTTCAATTCGACACCATATTCGTTCATCTTAGGATCAAGTGTATCTGGTCCCCCCCCCCCCCCGGAATTGTAAACGCATATAATATAGTTTCAAGCAAGGTGATTATTGCGTTGTCTCTTGCCAGATTATTTGTTATTAATAATGAAAAAACAAAGATAAATCCACAGTTTTGTAGAATAAAAGTTTTACAATTATACACTTTTCATGTTGTTACTGTTAAACAAGAGTTTTATATACTATACTTTTCTACTTATCACGTTTCATGTTATAGTTGAATAAAAGTATTTTCACTTAATTGTTAGTTTTCGTCTTTACTCATTTCTCACAAAATGACAATTCAGGCATAAAACTGCAAATTAATTTGTGCACAAAACTGGTTTAAAAGCAACACAAGTGGGGGGTAATTTAACTACACAACAGTGCTGGGTAAAATAATATAACCCAATCATTGGGTAAGAATATAACACAACACCTGGGTAAAATGAAGGTTGGGTAAGGTTTACCCAATTTTGGAGTAAAAAGGGAACATGGTCGGCACATGGGTAACTTCTTACCCAACTGTGCTGTGCTAAAAATCATGCACATGTTTGTATTAAAAATTACCCAATATTGGGTACTTTTTTACACTTTGAATGTTGTGCAATATTTTTACTCATGTTGACGATCATGTTCCCTTTTTAATACCGAAAGGGTAAAGATCTTACCCAATGTTGAGCAATTATTTTTTAGAGTGTGGGGAGGTTGGAAATCGGCTGGGACGACTACATACTACTTTCGCTTAGTGATTCGGTACAGTACTTAATAAGCAGGACAGTTCTTTTCAGAACTAAGTTGTCTCCCGAATTCCGAAATCTACTCCGCGGTAGTAGAATAATGGCAAGACAAGTTCTCACAAGAACAATCTACTGTATATAGCAAAGTAAATATAATCACATGGTGTTACCGCAAACCAAATATACAATGATACCTCACCATGCAATGCCTCAAAACCTTTAAATATAAGATACAAGACAAATTAAGAAGGAAAACGATAAAAATAATGGAGAAAACCAGCTGCAGGTTGGAGAACTGATGGGTCTTGAGATATGCAGGTGTGATTGCGATTCATCCGGCGCAGTTTGCTTCTCTATTTTGAAATCAAGCAAATGAAGAAGACAATAATATAGTGATTACAGTAGTGATATCCTCAAAACGTGAAATATACAAGGCCACTTCCATCAACCATAAGGATATGTTTCCTGATCGCGAGCATTAGTGTAGTGAGCCGTTCACTTCTGCAAACATCCTTTAGATAACAAACCCACAAGCTATAAAGTCATGCAGAAGCGTACAAAAACCATACTCTGCGCACCCAATTTAATGTCTCGTCCAACAGAGATTGTAATCCGGCAAGTTTCACGTTTGCCATGGGATTGCGTTGAAGACACATTTCCCTAGCAACAATCCGGCCCCACGAACGAACCTCGCTCCTGAAGCCCCCGGTTAATTCGCAACTGGAATCAAAGTGCAGGGATGATGTCTCCTTTCTTCGCGCCCGAGATCCCCCGGTGGCTTGAGGTCCCCATGATTACCGGACAGACGTGGGCTCGAGGTTTTACTTGATCCCTTTCAGGAATTCGATATCAACTTTCTTCTCGCGGGAGATGAGCATATCGGGGATTTTCTTTTTGTACTGTTGCCATCTTACTTTATTTTCTGTTGACCCATACTTCGTGTTTCACCTCCTGCAGTCCAGCTGAATTTCGACAATCAAAATAAATGTGTTTTATTGATCATTTTGCTAAAATGACTTCTATAATAATATGATCACCGTCTTTTTTACCACACTAAATAGTCAAGGTATGGAAACTTGACTCCCAATCGTATTTTGTTGAAAAGGAAGGACTAGAAACGCATCGCAATTCGTATATTCGTTGTAATTTCATTTTTTTTTAATGCTATAGGCTTGTGAATAGGATGTCAATTATCATGTTTTTAGCGTGACAATAAATGCTCTTTCCCCGGCCCCCAATAAGGCGAAATCGTTATGAGATACCTTTTTCCTCACAAGTAACATTCCTGACCAATGCTTAACTTACAAGGCATAGCTTAAGTTTTATTTTTGTAAATTTTACACCTTGTAATTACCAGTGTCGTAACCAGACTTTTTCATTGGGGGGGGGGGGGTCATGCGGGGGGCAAAGACGTTATCTGGTGTGTGGTGCTGTTTAATGTAACGAATCATTCATTTGTGATTTTTTCCGACCTCATTTGGGAGGGGACAAGAGGACGGGACAAGGCTTCTAAGCAGGGGGGTGCTTTACATTTTGAATTATAATACCTGCCTACCATAAAACGCAATGTCGATAAACTTAAGCTTTTGTGGACGTTTTTAACTTAACATTATTTTTCTTCTAAAGAATATGCACTATAATTGGCATAACCGTTATTGGTGATATTTTTGTGCTAATTTGTATCCCCCAGGCAGTATTAACCTGGTCTTGTTAATTGATTTAAAATATGTACACACGTGAAAGACAAAGATCGAACCTCGTATAGCTACATTTGTTGGCTCAATTTTAATTGAAACTGGCTGAGGCGAAATCATTAAGTTGAATCCCAGGAGAGTGTATATGCAATAATTCTGGAGAGCTGGACCAAGGACGCAATAAGGCCTTGCCACAATTCATGCACAAGGTGATCGTGTTTAGTTTCCAGTTCAATAGTCTGTTTTAAATATACTGGTGTCGAAGAGCCGCTACATGACTAAGACAAAAATCCCGCTCGAGTACGTACGCGATAACTATCATGTACGTACACAATAACTTTTGACTTATCGTGCACGTACACGCACGATAACTGCCATGTACATACATGATAAGTATAATGTACGTACACGATCATTATCATGTACGTACACGATCATTATCATGTACGTACACGATAACTATCATGTACGTACACGGATAGTTGTATGTACACGATAACTATCGTGTACACACACGATAACTATCATGTACGTACATAATAACTTTGGACTTTTATCCTGCACGTACACGATAACTGCCTTGTACGTACACGTTAACTATCGTGTACGTACAAGTGTTTATGAAGAGTAATTATCAAGTGTTTATGATACAAGCTTCCTTATTCTTCACTTATGGATGATGTTGTTTTAAAAACCAGTGTTTGTTTTCAGTTAGGACGCAGACAAATAGAGAATTCTGACGTGCATGAGAGATGCGTCGATGGTTTTGATTTTAGACTGCAAACACTGCAAAGATTACTTTGGTCTGCTAAATTGTGCCAGAAGAAGTTCAAATCGGACATGTCTCGAGGTGGCTCTGCACGCAAGCCAATTACCACATATACACAACGTTAATTGATTAAAAGTGGAGAGTATCAACTCTGATACGCTGTAGATGTCAACTGAAAGTGGTAACGTTTTTGTTCGAAAGTTTGACATTAAGTGAGAAAACCAAAAACAATTCCACTGAGATATTGAATTCACGTTATAATTTTATTCAATTAATTTCCAGAAGTAACACTAAAAAAAGAAGAAGAGTTGTGTCTTTGAAAGCGATGCACTTCATCATCTTTATACCAGTCCAAAGTTACGAATTATATTATTAAGGAATTAAGAAATACACAGTGGGCCAAACGAGCCGCAACGGAATACTTAGACGTCATAATGTGGTGATTTCGTTGTTAAAGAAAAACGAATTATCACGTCCAAGATCATAAGTCCAAAGTTATCGTGTGCGTACATGATAAGTGCGGTTGCGTGTTTTTTTCTCTCTCTTCTTCTTCTTCTTCTCCTTCTTCTTCTTCTTCTTCTTTTTTTCCTTCTTCATGCGTGGTATAGCACTACGCTTCCGTAGTAATACATCTAAGCCGGGGAGAGTAAATTGACACATGGGATGGTGATACAACACTAAACTCACACACACTCACAAAATAAAAATTTGATAAAGTCTTTGACGTTGCCTGTATTGAATTATGACATTTTGAGTGATGGTAATTGCCGCAGTGGGTCAATGATATCTGGCGCAGATCCATCATTGCGTGATCATTCCTTCGGAAGTTTGTCGGAAAAGATGGACTTTGTTGAAGTGTATAGACTTGTTTATCTTTGCATTCATGAAGAACGAACGAGAGAGAGAGAGAGAGAGAGAGAGGCCGCGCGAGCGCCACGCATTATACCCATACCAACAAATGCACTATACTCATAGCAACTAATGCACTATGGCCATAGTAACCTGTGTACTATACCGATAGCAACGGCAGCTTCTTGGTACATAGACCTCTATGTTTGTGAATCGTTTGTGATGTTATAAAACAACTATGTACTGTTTTTACTCGTGCTGTAGTTAGAACTACGACTACCTTGATGGTCCCCGGAGCGGTCTATTTTCCCTCGATTGGCTTCGCCTCCGGAAAACAGTACGCTCTGATGAAAACATTGGAGTCACAGTTTTAATCATAGCACTCGTGTCAGTCAATGTTTGAATAAAACAGTATGTTTCCGTTATTGACGTACATTGTTTTGTTATTTATTTATTATTATTATTTTTTTGTTTAGCAATTTGTTATAAACGGGTCAATACTTTTTGACCTCATGATAAATTGCAATGCAATTAATATTTCAAATGCTCTGGGAAGTCTTCTCGAAGGTTTATCGTCTCGGAATTAAATGTGGATGTTGCTGATTGCCGGGAGTCATTATTGGATGGCACTTGAGCAAACACAACCGGGGGTGCTGTGGCACGCACCAAGAACGGGGTTGTCGAGAGGCTTTCTCCCTCTCTATCTTTAAAGTGTCATTATCTCTGAAATGTTCAACATATTCTTTTTTTAATGAAGATGGGGAAAAAAGACCTCTTGATCTCAAAGACCTCTTCCCTCCCACATTTAGTCTAAGTATTTATACTTCTTGTTTGATCCCGGATTACCGAACCGTTCGAACGGATGACTGAACCGTTCGAACGAATTGCTAAACCGTGGGAACACTGCGAAAACGGGTGTAAATTGATTTTCTTGGTATCTATATGTGACAACACCGACATGGTGTTAGCTATCCCCATTGCCTTATCGGTGGTAAAATTAACACCATGTTGGTGTTGTCACATATAGATACCAAGAGAATCAATTTAACACCCCAGTTTTTGCAGTGAACGGATTAAATTGCTGATTTCTTTTCTTACCACTGTCCCTTCCCCGGTCGCAAATTTGTCCCCCCAAAGGTACCACAATATTTTCAGGAAATGTAAAAAGTCACGAAAACACTTCCGTCGAACTGCTTTGTGTGGTGCGTGGATAGTCTCAAACGCCGAAGATACTCAGTTCGAATCCTAGTTTGTCTTTTGTTTTCTTTGTATAACATTTTTCCTCTGATTCTTTTTTTTTTGCAACTTTCTCTTTATACTTGATTTTTACTGGGTTTTTTTTTTCTTTTCGTCACATTTCTGGTTTCCGAGAATTTTTTATTTATGTATTATTATTTTAAAGAGTACAAGTCCGAGCACCTTTTTGCAATGTCGTTTGGAAAACAAAAAGTTGACGGCCCTCGTTGACAGTCACATTTCAACTTGTAAGAAAAACTCTTCTTTGCTCCAGATCTACCACATGAAGATGTTCGGCCCAAAGTACGTGTGGATACTTATTGGCTGGTATCCGCCTGGTTGGTGGGAGGCAATACGACCCGATGTTGACTGCACCGCACACCAGCTAGAAGAGGCCCTTCAGAACCACCTTTCCGTACCAGCTTGGAGATCAGTTGATGACGTCAGGGACATCCATTATAACGGCATAGTGAGTTTACCCAATCGGACGTTGCATAGAGCTGTTTTGCTGTTAAAACAACATTGTTTGACTTAGGTTCAAACCCCACAACATTGTTTGATTTAAGTTCAAACCCCACCTCTGACCAATTTTTTTTTTTTTTTTTTTTTTTTTTTTTGGTGGTCTGTGTCCTTTTGGCATTAAAGAACATTTCGTGTCTTTCCACCCCAACCCACCAAAAAACAAAAAGGAGTTTCAAATTTCTCATAACATTGTCTTTCTCTTGAAGATGATCAGAGCAGACTGGTCAAAACGCTGCTTTAAGATACCGGAATATTGTAGAATTAGCGAACTCTGAACCGCTGTTTTCTTCTTCTATTTATATTCAATAGCTTCTTTTTGTTATCAATGTACAAGATGTGCAAAGCGTACGTGCCGATCATGTTTGTAAGCTTAATGAAAATCAAGTACGGCTATTTGTCCGGAAAAACGCAAATACAAAATGCCTCGAAACACAACATGCGTGGTCAGTTGACAATTCAGCAGCGGATATGTGAGCAATTATACACACATGTGTCAGACTTTAAAACCAGCGGTGGGGTTGGGGTGGGGATGGGGGATTGAGGGGGCCAAAAAAAGGCTTCAGAAGCAATCGAAAAATGGATTTTCAATGTATCAAAAACTATAACCACAAGAGTGACAACAAATCAACACAAAATTTGTGATTTTAAATAAAATGAATTTCTGCCCTCTCATGTTGCCCTCTCACTACGGAACGTTTTGTCTACAGCAAAGTTTTTTATTATTGTTTATATACAACATGAGAGGGCAGAAATTCATTTTATTTATAAACCAAGTTTTATTTATTTAAAAAAACAAAACCAGTACATCTATCTCTATACTTTATGGTTTTTAGAAACACACCCTATATACCAACCCGTGGGAAGTCAAATTAGGTGGGCAAACTTTTGAGAAACCTAAGGGCCTTGTCACACGGGGCAATTTTTACAGGCAACCAACTACACAGCATGCAAAACAAACATTTCGGTAACTCAAGATCCAGTTTCCTGACGGTGTCTCACTATAAATTATCTCCAAGAAAATAAACTTGATAATTTAGAGAAGATTGCGCTTCTTCTTGGGGATTGCCTGGAACTGGTTGCCCGTAAATTGCCCAGTGTGACATGGCCTCCAAGAAAATGGTTTGTGTTTCGTCCAGGGATTGTGTTTCGTCGATTGCGTTCATATTGTGTTAGTTACAATGTCGGCAATCAAAATAAGAACTTTTTCTTCTTTTTTTCCAGGGTGGGGTGGGGTGGGGAACGATCACGGCGACTTCGGGCCAAATAATGTCGAACAAATGACAACAGTTAAGATTCTAATATGTATTTTCCGTTCTTTCCAATCTGATTCAGCGCCCACCAGAGGACCAGCTGAACTTCATCCGCGGTCTCTTAGACAAAGAAGGGGTGGACAGACTGGAGCACATTGAGTCCTACGACGTACTCATCACCATAGCAATGGCACTCAACCGATCCATAGATAGACTATCGCGCCTCAACCCACCGAAAGCTCTCCACGAGTTCACCTACAAGGACGGTAATATTTCTTCAATCCTTTTGGAGAGCGTCTCGGAGACAACTTTCGTCGGGGCCACGGTGAGTGTCTATTGTGCAACATACCCCTGTAGTATTCTATTTGTTTCCAACCGATGAAATCGTAGTATGCTAAATCACCTGTTATGATACCAGAGTCCTATATAGCGCCCGTATCTGCCAGCAATTAGGTACTCAAGGCGCTTATTATTGCCATTTTTTACGACAGATTCTTAAAGTTTTTTTGAATTGTGAGACCCTTTTATGTAGCACCTTATAAGGGTTTACAAGGTGCTGTGGCGCATTCAGCAGCTGCTGCCAGAAACACCGGGGCAAACCCCCTTGTCTTAGCGGTAAGTGCCACCGGGTTCTTTTATCTGCATTACACGACACACACGGGACCTACGGCTTTACGTCCCATCCGAAGGACGAAGCAATAATGGTTAAGTGTCTTGCTTAAGGACACAAGTGTCACGAACCCGGGACTCGAACCCACACTCTGCTGATCAGAAACACCAGAGCGTGAGTCCAGTGCGCTAGACCGCTCGGCCACCACACGCCACACGATGTGATCTGTCCCCATCGTATATTCACCGATGATACAAAATCCACACGATGATGCCTCAATTATAAAAAGATAAATTTCCTGCCACTAATTGTATTCGCAGAATGCAGTGTACAATAATAATAGCACAGGACAGTATGTGTAAATGTCACAGGTCAACACATGGCTTGCTACATAGGGCTTGGCTACAACAAATTGCATTGTACATAAACGATGACACTATCCTTAAAAAAAATACAATCTTTCCGACGGAATGACTTGTAAACCCAAAAGATGATATTATCCCTCACAGATGACAGATTTCAGGAGCATGAGAGACGTGCTCACCCTCCCCCCCCCCCTCCCTGCCAAAACCCAAACTGAAATGGTCCAATAAGGTCGCGGACACAATCTTAACTTTTTCAAGAAAATATGCAAATCGTAAAGTTGTATAAAGCCCAAGAACAAAGAGGGCGCACTTGGTATCCCTACAGTTGCATCTGCGTATTTTGAATTATTTAAGTTATTGTTGTTTCCCCTCTGAAAATACACAGTAATATTGCATTCAGATATTTCCAATCTTCAAATAAAAAAACCTATAGCCTGAATTTACAGTTTTAAACCACACTCGAAACCACACAACAAGGCCTGTCAAAAGACCTTAGTTACAGCTTCATGGTCACATATTTCTAAATTACACCCACTTGCTAATGTGCACCAAATGTCCTTCATAGAGAGTAATAAAATTAATTGATGGCGTTCTTAATCTGTCTCGGGGAAATTTGAAAAGCTTCGACTTTTCATTCTGAAAACAGTAACAAAGAAAGTCATCATGCTCTGTAATAACTTGTAATCTTGAATCGAGCGTGAGAGACTCTAATGTTATCAAAACAGGGTCATGTTCACTTTTTACGACCAGTAGTTCAACGTCAATGCAATTACAAAACAATTAGGTCACGGCTTGTTTCTACGCTTGAATGCAGCGTGTAATAGTGAAACCACCCTTATCAATCTAACTTCCCAAGTGCAATTTGGGAAAACTAAGTCACTGGAAAGCTTGATTGAATTAATCATTTTCGACACTCCCTTTATTTCATCCAAATGAATCGGATGTTGTACTGTAATGATATTAATCGTGCCCAGTTACTTAACCATGATTAATAGTGTTTCCTGAACCGAATGACCAGAACAAAATATACAGCATGTTCCACAAACTAGGCATGAGCAGAGAACAAAAAGAAAGATTTTTCTGGTAAATCACCCAACTTAGTGTTTTGTTTCTTTCTTTTATAATCTATTCTATACACAATGCCCGAAAAGAAGCAGCAAGACAGCATTTAGATCTAATTTTCTTTTGTCAGTTTGAAGAACTGGTGGGTCAACCGAACACAGTGGCATGTCGTGGCCGAGCGGCGGTCGAGCGCGTTGGACTCAGGCTCCGGGGGTTCGAGTTCCGGTGTTGACACTTTGCCGTTATTGCTTCGCGTCCTTCGGGTGGGACGTAAGGCCGTTGGTCCGTGTGTCGTGTAATGCACGTATAAAGGAACCAAGTGCTTAAAAGAACCAAGTGCATTTATCGTAAAGAAGAGGAGAGAAGGGGTTGGTCTGTCATGGTATGGCAGCAATATGCGCCATCTCACCTTGTATCCCTTTAAATGTATTGTATTAAGGTTGCCTCGTCCCGTAAAATCATTCTTGGCAATTCGGCGCCACGAGTCTGGTTTTTGACAAACTCAGCACATTATATTGTACACTGTTGTTAACATAAGTGTTATTAAAAATGATGCTAGTCTTTATCCGAAACCATAACATTCAAACGGAAGCAAGACTACCAAACGGGCAAATATACCATTCGTTATCGTGTGGCCATGGGAAACAAATTAACTGTACAAACCTTCTAAGAGCAATTATCATCTTGACGGAGTTGTCCTCTTTATTTCTTTTCAAGGGTTCCATTCTGTTTGAAGATGGCGGCTACAGATCAGAGAAAGACGTACGTCTGTTCATCGCACAGTTTCAAGGTATTACAGCTTAAAATATTGTACATTAAAGTTGCACTCAAACAATGCCTAAAATGACATTGTTGTATATTGAATACCACGTCTCACCTCGTCTTAATGTAGCCCAGACCTAAACAAAGCCACAACCCTGTACCTTTATGTAACGGAAGAAATGCAATAACAAATGAAACTCAAGAATTTATATCAACTTCAGAGCTCATGTTAAATCCCCCCCCCCCCTTCACAGTTTTAATATTATACAGCTCTTACCGAAAACAAGCTATGATTTGTTGGCTTGACTCGTGCGCTCGTTAAACCACAAAATGTATTATTATGTATTTATTTATTTTATTTTTTTTATGATACGGGAAAAAAACAATGCCACGGCAATAAATCAGTGTTGACATTGATGCAAGTCAAAGCCTTCAGCCACTATTGTGTGTCCAAAAAAGGTTCATTATTCCAGCCTTAAAAATAATAATTGGGTGTTACTGAAAGCCAAGTGTTTGTTTTGCCATGTACTCTGTAAATTTACTTTGCAAGTGTCTTACAAACTATACCTCTAACCTTTCAACAGCTTCGGTTTGTGCACGGGTTAATATTGAGTAAAACTCAGGAATGAAAATACCAAGTTATTGTGCAAGAGGAAGTTGTCTGTCGGACGTTCGGTTTGTTGTATTTTCGCCTGAGATTTCAACACCGGGAATCATTCAATTGCATGAAACAGCTGCCGTGAGTTATAAAATAACCAAGCGTTTTTGTGTGTGCCGATTGGGTTCCTGTTTGTACCAAAAGGTACCTTCTGCCGGGCCCACACTAGTGCCGCAAGTTCAATACAACTCCTTGCAGCTCGTAATGCAGTGGCCGTAACTAGGAGAAGGGGAAGGGGCGCAGGGAGAGGGCGAGGAACAAATTTCCCAAACGTTCCATTATGTTTTCAGGGAATGTATATAAGGAATCATGAAAACGATGCCGAAGGTAACTGGTTCAAATCCTAGCCCGTCTCCTCTTTTCTTTTTATCACCTTGTTGTTTTTATTTTATTTATTTATTTATTTTTTTTTTATTATATTTTTTGACAAATTTTCTCACAAAACTTGATTGTTAGTGTTTTTATTATTTGTCTTCACATCTCTGGTTTCCGGGGATTTTTTTGAAGGGGAAAAGGGTCCGATAACCTGTTTTAGCGATGTTGTTTTGGGAAAACAATCGCGCACGGGGTGCCCCCCCCCCCCCCCAATTGATATCCTTGGCCCTCCCCCAACCCCATATGAAATATGAAATCTGGACATTTGGGCCCATATAATTACCCGAATAGAATGTTGCATTTTATATAAGCTTTTGAGCAGTGATTCAATGTTTTTTAAACGAGTTTTTCTAGTAACACAGACAATGTTTTGTTTTATTTACCCTCGCGTCTGATTATCTTAGTAAACGGCATACGGAGAGCACTGAAAAGGTTTTGTTTTTTTTAGGAAAAATGCATACAGAAACCACAGTTTTAATTGGCAAGAAGTGCCCCCACCCCCCTAGAAAATGGTGCACCCCTTGAACGTGCCCCATTAAATGTTACCCTACTTTCATCGGTGTCTTAATGACGCCCTTCCATTGTTCAACTAATTTGCAGTAACTGCGCCATGATACTTTACAAACTAACCAGTTAAAAACAGAAAATTTACCTTTGGACGACCCATAAAATACATTGTCTTTTCCTTTCTTCCTCGGTCAAGGCCCTGAAATACAGCCCTGTTTATTTTGTTTCGGTACACTACTAATGGACTCTGTTGAGTTGGGTAATGGAAATACACTTTTAATTACTGTTTGTTGTTGTTTTTTTTTTTATCTGGATGGCGTAACGGTGTCACTCTTACCAAAGCAAAACGAGTTTAAATGGTGTAGTGTAGACATTCTACAACATTATATATTTTCTTACCACAACAGTGTCTGGAAAATAATGGCTGCATTTAACATTAATGGTGGCGAAACTAGGGTAACATTTTTTTATTTATTTTATTTATTTATTTATTTATTTATTTTTTTATTTTTTTTGGGGGGCACAAGGAATGTACAATTTCTTTTCTAGGGGCACTTCTGGCCATTTAAAACTGTAGTTTCCGACTGTATTTTTTTTTCTTCAACAAGCCCCCTTTAATCGCTTTAAAAACATTGATACTATTCTATACAATTTTATTCTGGTTCTAAATGGGGGTGGGGGCACCGGGGTGGGCGTGGGCATGGACATCAATTGGGGAAACGTGCCCCCATCATGTCCCCCTTATTAACACCACTGAATATTAAATAAACTATTACACTTTATCGATAAACGGTGGAAAAAATGTATAAGTTGAAAAATGTGTGTTGTGTTTGAAATGTAACGCACTACGTGGCTGTGACATTGCAGCAACAACAAAACCGATGTCTAGTAAACACAAACCACAGACAATTTACAGACTCCTCACAATTTTCTGCAGGCAATAAATCACGGGAGATCATCGAGTGCGTGAATTCCTGCCAGAGCTTCAGGGAAGTTGAGGCTATGAGGTTTCAATGGCCAGGTAATTGTGTTGCCCTACTTTTCATTTGGACCAGTGGCCCAGCTTAACGGAGCTGATTGAGCACAAACGTTAGCTAAGCACAAAACAAATATGTTGCATACCAAAAAAAATAATAACAATAATACAAATAAATAAATAAATAAACAAAGGTAACCAGCCAAAATACCATTTCATGTGTACAACCATTTGTAACTGGTTTCCTGAATATTTTTGTATCATTAGAAACGGTTGTCTCTATTGAGGATGGACCTACACAAACGCGTTGAGCATGTAAAAATGTTGCTCTATATATATAAAAATATATGTAAAAATGTTGCTTTATATACTAGAGCCACGCAACCAACATGCCATGAAGCGTATGTTGCTTAAGACTGATGGTTCCATGCAGTAGGTTTGCCTGGCAGACAGAAGTACTTGGCAACAATATTTGCTGTTAAATCAAATTGGGCCAGGTCTTATTAAAACACGCAAAATCGTAAAACCTTGTTAAGGCGTCCACCTCTAATTCAATTTTCATAATCAGTTTCCAATAGAAAAAGTGTCGTCGGTTGTTCCAAACTATGCCAAAGATAAAATTATTCAAACAGCATTTTTTTGTACAGAATTATTCATAGCTTGTTATTACAAACATTTGCCTTGGTAGCCAGGGGTTGAATTAGGGAATGGTTGACAGTGAACAAATATAGAAAATTAAACTAAAAACTTAACATGAAGTGAAAAAGAAGAAAACAGAAACACTTTTTGTTAGTTTTCAACATCTGATTTATCAAGGTTTTATTAGCATCTGTGTCACAAATGACGTCAAAGCGGAAATTTGTCAAGATGGCGGCGTTATATCGTAGTAAATTAAGCGGAAAATATCAGTTTTTTCCCAGCCGGATAATCCCGTGGAAATAAAACAGAAAGAAACCTTAGCAATCGAAGAATATTTCAAATGAAATTTCACACGCTTTGGCATGTGTTGTTCGGGAGAATTACGCTTTTGAAAGGCCAGTCTGTAGAGACAGTCGAAATCGTATATGAATGTTTTTGATATCGGTACCAATGTCACAACAATTTTAAAACCTTCTGTTTCCCGACGATCATCCTCTCGAAGCTATACCAAGTTTCTGATTGATTAAAACAGGTGGATCGGTGCCAGTCGACGGCAAGTCATACCGGACTAAACACGTAGTCATCAGTGAGGTTGTCAGGCTGATATTTTACATCCTGACTGCACTTGGTATTCTGATGGATTTGGTGTTCCTTGGAATTAACATCAGATACAGAGAGGAAAGGTATAACACACTGTTGAATAAAATGATAGCTATAATCAGAAATATTATATACACTCTAAAAACTCGTTTTCCATTTCTGGGTCAGGCTGATCCGGAAACTGGTAAAAAAAAAAAAATTTAATAAATGGGGGCATTTAACTCGGATTTTGCGTCAGTTTGACCAATTTCTGAGTTATTTTGGCGCAGATTTCGGGTCATGCTGACCAGGAAGTGGGTCAGGCCCAATGAAACCCGGATCCGGGTCAATTCTGACCCTGTATATAGCGGAAATTATCACCCAAAAGACGCCCTTTAACACTCTTTGAACAAAATGGAATAAATATTATAAAATAACTCACCCCCATCTTAATACAAACTTTATAAACTGCCAAAATTGTCACCCAAAAAATATAAATAATGTCCGATTCCCCCTTGTCACACGCTGCATTGAATGCTGCGTCGTTGTATGTTATTAATAATACGCAGTTTTTATATAGCGCTTTATCACACCCTATGGGCGTCTCAGAGCGCTCAGTATTTTTCCCTGCAAGGTATGATGAGTTACGTTTTTGAAGTATGAGACCTGTTCCTTTACATAGCACCATGTAATGGTTCACAAGGTTTTGTGGCGCAATCTGCAGCCGATCAAACCAGGAACACCGGGGCGAACCCCTTCTCTTTGCGATAAGTGCCACTGGGTTCTTTTACGCGCATTACACAACACACGGGACCAACGGCTTAACGTCCCATCCGAAGGACGAAGCAATAATGGTTAAGTGTCTTGCTTAAGGACACAAGTGTCACGATCGGGACTCGAACCCACACTCTGCTGATCAGAAACACCAGAGCTTGAGTCCGGTGATCTTATCCGCTCGGCCACGACGCGCCAATGTTGTATTGTCCCACTCCTTTATTTGAATCATCTTTAACAGGAAGTCAAAAGTGTTAAAACAAAGTCATTTCATAAAATTCTAATATTGATTCTCAACTATTCAATTCTTAGGGCAATCAAGATATCTACTCCGCCTTTGAATAATCTGATCGTCTTGGGAAGCCTTTTACTCTACGTCTCGGTGTTTCTCTTCGGACTGGACGAGTCTACCTTTCAAAAACACACCGTTATTCAATTATGCCATGTGAGTTCACTTTATGTATACTTTGTGTTTTCCTTGGATAATCTTAATATGAAGATACATTGTTCTGTTGTGGGTCTACTTTTTTTTTTTTTTTTTTTTTTTTTTTTTAATAAGAAAAATATCATTAAAATTGATGAGAGAGTCGGGTGTCATAGGGGATTTTCCCCCGCTGTGTCTATTAAAATAGATTCTACTTAGGTCGAGACGATGAGGCGAGAACAACTTTTGAATTGCAAAATAAATTACGTTAGCATTTGATTAGTTTGTCCAAACTATAATCATCGCAATCTTTTCCATCTATTACATTATATAGATGAAGTCATTCTTAGTTTGCGTTGGCATATCTCTGGCGTTCGGGGCGCTGTTCATGAAGACGTACAGGATCCATGCAATTTTTAGCAGAGCGGTCGCTAAACTGAAACGAGTGGTGAGTATGTGTGAGCTGGCGGTGAAATGGATTCATATTTAGACCAACGCAGTCGTAGAGACACTTAAACGGGTATTATACTTACCACCCCACACCCCTTACAATATAATGTCATTTTGAAATAATGAGACTATAATAGCATATTAACTGTTGTTGTCGTTGTTGTTGTTGTTGTTGTTGTTGTTGTTGTTGTTGTTGTTGTTGTTGTTGTTCTTGTTGTTGTTGTTGCTGCTGCTGCTGCTGCTGCTGCTGCTGCTGCTGTTGTTGCTGTTGTTGTTGTTGTTGTTGTTGTTGTTGTTGTTGTTGTTGTTGTTGTTGTTGTTGTTGTTGTTGTTGCTGTTGTTGTTGTTGTTGTTCTTGTTCTTGTTGTTGCTGCTGCTGCTGCTGCTGCTGTTGTTGTTGTTGTTGTTGTTGTTGTTGTTGTTGTTGTTGTTGTTGTTGTTGTTGTTGTTGTTGTTGTTGTTGTTGTTGTTGTTGTTGTTGTTGTTGTTGTTGTTGTTGTTGTTGTTGTTGTTTTCGGGGTGTATGGGGCAAAACGAAATCAATTCCCCGCCCCATCAGTTTCTACTACCACCTTATAATTTGCCGAAACCCATCCCGTCCCTGCTGAGAAACATTCAAACATCCCTATCTTGTATTATGACATATTTGTTTTTCATTTATTTTTCTGTCATTCTGGGTTTTTTTTTCAGGATTTACCCAATTTTAAACTGATCTTGGGAGTTTTGCTAGCCGTGGCCGTCGACATTGTTATATTCACCGTCTGGATATTATTAGGACAAACCGACATCGACGAAATCACTTCAGCACCGAAAGTAAGTATATAATTTTTTTCTTCCCATCTTTTCCCCCAACTTCTTTTCAGACTCGGCGTTACGAACTCTTTTTTTGGTGAGCTTTGAAAAGTGAACGTTGGCCAACTTCAATCTATAGCACGTTGACTTGAAAGTTGGTTAACATGGTATCTTGCCCTGCCTTTCATATCCGTAAAGCCCCGGTTTGAATCCAACCTCGAACGGAGCCTTGCGTGCAGATTTTCAATCCTTACCTGATTAAATGATTGGGTTTTCCCTTGCAGTTTTTTCCCACCTCTAAAACTGAACTTTCCTGGACCATCTTCTCTACATCTTGAGGCCTAGGAGCCATTATAGTGCAAGGGCGCTTTTGAGGATCCCTGGATTTATTTCTAGAAAGGGGGGAGGAGAAAATGTTCTTCTAGTTCACAAACCTAAGAAATAAAGTTTATGTAAAATTTTGCCAGTTTTTACGGAAGCGTATTGCCGCCACGTGAATAAAAAAATCTCACTCTTATCGTGTACGTACACGATAACTTATCGTGTACGTACACGATTAGTTATCTTGTACGCACACGATAAGTTTGGACTTATTTATCGTGTACGTACACGATAAGTTTAGACTTATCGTGTGCGTACACGATAAGTTATCGTGTACGTACACGATAAGAGTGAGATTTTTTTGTATTCACGTGGCAGCAATACGCTTCCGTAACTTTTGAACCGACGCATTTTATTATTAATCGTTTTCTTCAGACGGCCGGTCTGTGTCCTCCACGGACTAGAAACAGCGCCCTCATGTTATTCCGCAGACGAAGCACTAATTTCATCGCATTGCGTTCAAATCTCGTCCGCAAGTGTGTGCGCCCATGTAAAGTTGCACGTCCCAAAACTAATCTATGGTAAACGACAGGGATATTCTGTCAGTCCTTAGAGGCAACACTTTGCTGAAAAGAAGTCTGGTTTGCGCCAGTTTTTTTTTAATTTTTATTATTTGTTTTTTTTTTAATCAAATTAAGTGCCGATTTGAGACTCCCACTAAACGTGGCATCGACAATCAATTATTTGACCACGATCAAAACATCAGTCTTTCCTTTTTTAATCAAAATTGGTTTTAAGTTGAAGTTCGCATTTGATGAAACCATTATGCCGGAGTTGGACTAAATGTAGCATGTAACCAGCGGCATCATTAAGGGCATTATTGAGTTGAATTCAGTGATAAGACGTCATGGGTTTCACCACATGAATGGTTAAATGCGAAGTGTATTGATGTTGAATGCAGTGATGCATACATGCTACTGCAGAGCGTAAAGGTTGTGATAGCATCGCGTTAACATCGTGTTAAAATGTGTTAATTCACTCAAACATTTCATTCTCCCACAGCGAATTTTGCTCGGCCCCACCGGTCTCATCAAAGATCGCTAGGAAGGGCTGATACAATACTCGTACAAATTCTTGTCCATGATCATAGAGTTATATTATAAGAACTAGAGGGCGTACGAAACCATGCGACACGGCCCGACAAGGAGCATTTTTTGACCACTGAGAAAATGGCGCGGACCATTCATTTACACTGGTCACTCATCGGTTTACAAAACAAACATTTTCTAAGTGGACATTCAAAATAATGCAATTGACCAATAGGGATTTTCGCCCATGGTGGGTCAGCGGAGTTCCATGCGTGACATCACGTGCCCCCCCCCCTCCCTCCTCCTGCAGACTCACCGCTGATGCGTTGTTTTATTGTTTTACTTTTTTTTGTAGGTTTTTTTATTATAAATTTTCACAATTTGAAGTTATTCATTGACCAATACTTGTAACGTTCATTAAAAACATCACGACAGCGACTTCAACATGAACTGTCTGTACTGTCACGACAAGTATGGATTAAACGCGAAAAAAAACAATGCACATGATGTTGATGCACTAGAATTTAAGGTACGCAAGATAATTTTGTGGCGCTCCGTGTCAAACATGCCAAAAACCAAGCACTTCCTGCTGACTTTAAAACTGGGTTCATTTGCTCATCAAATAGATGGGAAGAAGAGCTTTCAAATAACACATAATTTAGACCTTTTAGGTATTTATTTCTCAACATATAGAATGCGTAAAGGTTTGGTGAATTACTAAGTATTGATGTTTTTAATTTACACCTAATAATTATCATACAATAATTCAGTTGGAATTTTTGTTTTTTTACCTTCCAGTGTATTTTTACATGATACATTTTCTTTAAAAGTAATGGTCAAAAATAGGTCACTTACTGACATGGCTGGATTCCTTTCGTGACATCATCGTTATTCCAGAGGACAATCGTTTCTGGACTGGGTTTGCCAAAGGAATTTTTCAAAAATTCACTCATGAATATATATTATGTAATGCATGTGATGTCACAGAAGGAATCCAGCCATGTCAGCAAGTGACCTATTTTTGTGGGTATTCCTGAAGACTGTTATTTTTAAAGAAAATAAATCATGTAAAATTATACAGGAAGGCACAAAATGATTTTTCTCAACAGAATTATTGTATATTAACTGTTAGGTGTAAAAAAAAAATCATCAATACTAAGTAATTCACCAAACCTTTAAGACATCACATCACATTGATAGCATGGCTAACGTTTCGGTTTTCTCCACGTTCAATACCATTTGACTATTTCCGACGAATATGAAGTCATGCTTCATTTACGGACAGTCCATTAATCTATTTTAAAAACCTTGAGTTGTTAGTAAACCTCACATAAAACAAAATTGAATAAAAGTAAAAAATAGTTTTACACTGCAAAAACTGGGGTGTTCAATTGATTCTCTTGGTATCTATATGTGACAACACCGACATGGTGTTAGCTATCCCCATTGCCTTATCGGTGGTAAAATTAACACCATGCCGGTGTTGTCACATATAGATACCAAGAGAATCAATTTTACACCCCAGTTTTTGCAGTGTAAAAAATAATAAAAACACCTCACGATAGAACAAAATGAAACATTTAAAGCCAATTAACTATTTATCTCTGAGAATAAAAACTACTTTGCACAGACGAAAATAAGCCATGAATGAGCAAAGTTGAAAAAATATAGCAATGTATCATTTATACAGATTGCGGTATTTTGCAAATTCACGTCTCCATTTTGTGTTCACTCAAAAAAAAATCTTCCTTATTGTTGAAATTCTGTCTGTATGTAGGGATAACCATTTTTTTTTTTTATTAATAATAATAATGTCAAGCTTCGATCTGAAAGGATCGAAGTCAATCCAAAAGAAATACTTTAATAGTTGAGTCACTTGTAAATATCCTTTATCGAATAGCCAAATTAATAGAACTTACGATCGGATGGACAAATCGTGACTTTGGGCTTGTATTGTTGTTTGGAGATACTTCACTGAAGTTATTAATTTGTGTCTTGAGGCACTGCGAGGTCAATTCAAAGACATTTTAGTTTGAGTTATTTTAAGTCATATTTTTTTCCCCGGCAAAAACGACGACCATATGTTTCTGTTTTGCCGTGCTGCCTCCTGGATAGTGTTGAGCGACAAACATGTCATTATTAGGGCTCTTGATTGAACTGAGCAGGGAGTCAAATCGGCTGTTCAAAGTTGTATTGCGCGGTTCTCGCCGATTTGTTTTGCTTCTTCTGTTTTATAATTGTTTTCCTCCGGACGAATTTTGACAGCTGATGCTGTTTCAAAACGAAATGTTATACATTCAAACAGTTTCTCATATGCCACGGACAGTGCACAAATTACCGATCAAGCAAAATGGTTTGTACATGGCTGTATGGAAATGAGATAATGTCCGGATCCCGACAATAATTCATTTTTAGTCTGTATAATTAACTACAACTTATGATTGGCGGTTGTTTTGTACAATATTTTAAATGAAATCTTTTTATTTTATCTAATCTTTAAATATAGCCGTTCAAATTAAAGTTGATATTTTTGTAGGATGACCAAAGTTATTAACGTTTAAATGAGATACTAAACAAAACAATCCATTAACGAATAATAACAGAGTATAATTAATTTTGAAAACATAATTTTGTGTGTGTGGAGCGCAATAAATATACTCCGCGCGATGTCTGCTCAATTTCAGCCGGGTGCCTTGCGACACGGAGACAAAATGCAGGCGAAATGACGTTGTAATAATTATAGCTGACTTCTGGGTACCAGCAGCGGGCATGGCCGTCGTACAGATTTTCACGTAGAGTTTGGCTGGGATAATCGCTTCAAAAAACGAAATATTTATAGACATCTATACAATGTCAAAACGTGATTTTGAAGTGTGTTCAACTGCGCAGATTTTTTGTTTTGTTTTAATCTTTAAGGACGAAGTTTAATTGCTGCACAATTTTCAAACTGACACAGAATCCGAGTAAAATAAAAAAAAATCTTTTTATAACCACTTTCCGGATCAGCCTGGCCCAGAAATAGGTCGACCCCCCCCCCGGACCTGGGACCCGGGCTCCGGGTGTATGTGCGGAGCAGTCGGAAGTTCTGGCTTATAAAATCCTACTCGATCATTCCCTTTTCCCTTATAATTTCCGACATCCACAAATCCCAAGCTCATAATATAACCATTTTGTCATTATGTATACTCCTATCTATAGCTAGATATGACCCAACCAGACCGGGAGATCTACATTGTCTCGGTCAGTCCGTATTGCACATCAGAGTACATCCAGTACTTCTCAGGTGCTATCTATATCACAAAAGGAATCCTACTCGTGTTCGGGATCTTTCTGGCGTGGGAAACGAGAAAGATTTCGGTTTCTTCACTCAATGACAGTAAGTTACAGATGCTATTTTTTAATAGCAGTTTCCATTGTAAATTGTATAAACATGCTACTTTCTAATAAAAATGTGCACTAAAATTCCCCATGCCAATTCTTGATGATATGTTTTTTTCTTCAAAAAACGGAAAGTGGAATAAAAGGGGACCTTTTTTAAGGAGATACAATTAAACTAGTACGGCAGATAAAGGTGATGGAATTGCGGCTTTGATAACGGGTGCGTTTAGCTTCCCTTGGGTCGACCCAGGTCTGACCCCAATGTGTTCGACTACTAGCTTTGATGTCATCGTCGTGGCTCACCAGGGTCAACCTCAAGTAACCTTTAGGAGTAGGTTACAAGGGGCTGACCCCGATGCATGACGTCACGACGAAAAACTTTCTCAATGGCCGCCATTTTTTTTATTTTTTTTTATTCAGCAGGGCACCTTCGAAAAGTTTGACACACATTTTCACCCTAAGAAGCGACTTTCTGAGGATTTTGTAATTGTTGTATTCGTAGAATGTACTTTTGTGTTAAGTAAAATCATTAAACGTCGCAGTTCCACCATGAGAACAATTATTTTACGATCTTTTTTGTGAATCACGAGCGGTTTCGGCCGTAATGCTAACAGTGAAAGTCAGCTGTCCCAAGATGCATTGATATAATGCTGGGAGAAAGTTTGCGTTCAGTTAGTTCTTGTTGTGGTCTAACCCGGATGAGCACAACCGGGTCGGCCTGGGCAATGAATTTTGCATACAGTCAGAGTACATGTATGTCATAGAAAGATATTTGGCTATATAGGGCTATTGCAGATTTGTCCTTTCATTAAATATAGGTAGCATATATAACAAGCAATGACAGCCATTTTGAAAACTTTGAAAACTGCTTGTTATTCAACCTATTATTGTTTTTCAAAAGTCAAATCTGCAATGGCCCTATATCTAAATATCTTTCTAATACTACACACTTTTACTGTGTATCAAATTCCATACTTGCCTCATCGAAGTCCAAAAATACTGACATACTAAATATACGCAAACCATTACACCTCTACTGATTTTGACAAAATGTCTTGTTGGCTTCAGTATAAAACAACAATTAAAATTTGGTGTCCAGCCCAAGGGCACAAGTGTCACGACGGCGTTTCGAACCCAACCCACACGCCGAGACTTTGCCACCAGAACCCGTGTTTGGAACACCAGACTGCTCGGCCACGACACACTATAGTATCAATCAGTTCATACAGCAATGTTGGGGATTATCCTGATACAAGTCTATAGAAAGATGTATACAACCAAAACAACAAAAAATATCTTTTAACAAAAGAAGAACAACAGAATAACTGTTCAACCTTTCATCGTTATCTTTGCTTAACAGGTACTTATATCGCCATGTCCATATACACGGTGGCCATTTTCCTCGTCATCGTCTTGCCGTCGTTGAGTCTCGAGGTAGTTCGTACTAACGTAACCACTCACTTCGCCGTCCTGAGCTCAGCAATCATCGTTACCAATACAACTGTCTTATGTTTGGTATTTCTTCCAAAGGTAAATGACTCTGATTTTCTCTCGGGAAGATGCGTTGTTCATTATGTTAAAGCCCCAGCTCAACATTTGTAAAGTGTCTGTACATGCTTCCATTCTTCAAGATATAATGTAATAAAACCAACCTGGGAAAAATATGAGCTCATTTCATTGTTTAATTTGCGAAAAAACGGTAAGAATGCATTTAGCATTTTTGTGTGCATTCTTAGGCAGACTTTTAGTCTCACATGAGACGAACATTAAAATGGATCTTATTTCATTTATTATTCAAAAACGATAACACTTCAGGGAAAGTTTTCTACCATCCTTATCTTTATACCATGAGCAGTATACGTAAATCTGTGAACATATGTTTTTCTTCCTTACCAATGTTGAGCTGGGGCTTTAAGTTGTGTGCCGTATTTTTGGTTCAGTTGTTTTTGGGGGAGGTTGTTTGAGTTTGATTTTATCAAGGACATTGATTTATTCAACCCTGAGGACTAAGACATCAGATGCGATGTTTGATGATGGAACCGATTCCTTGTGCATAATAGACCTTATGCACATGACGTCACTGCAGCAGAGCGTCTTCACGTATAGTTCAAAAGACGGTAGCACGTGGTCCCATCTTGTGCGCCCGCGCGTACATAATATCTCTCCGTTTTCCATTGTTTTCATGATCGTTTGACCTCTAACAAGATGACGTTGGTATGACGTCAATGCATTAATACGGTCCGTAGGTTATAGGCTGGAAATCTATCGTCAAAATCACACGTCACACGTCAATGAACCTTTGTACACTTAAGTGCACCAGGGGTATAACAGACTTGTTATAACTCTGTTATCAACTTCCTCATTACTGGGGTCGATTCCCCAGTCTTAAACAAACATAAAAAATACAATTTGTATGAACTGGCCTGACCCTTTTTCAGTTTTACGCACTTGGAGAACTTGTTCTAATCTGGGTGTGATTTCATAGAGCTGCTCAAGCACAAAAGTAGCAAATCACCAAACACTGGGGGACTTTGGAACGATAGGTGGCATTCTTTACGTAGTATGCGCATCCGAGAACAGTGGATGCACCTGGTAAGTCTGCTGTTAGTTTTATGGTATATATCTATAATTATATAGCATTAAGGCAAACGTACGGTTCCAAAAACCAAAGGTATACTTTGCCTTTATATCTCAAAAAAATGTCCTTCTCTAGTTAGCACGAAAATTTGCAAACCTTTATTTAAGCAACTCTACGAAATTGGCCCCAGGATATACCATAAAAGTCTCAAGCGCGTGATACCAACACTTTTGGGAACCCGGAGTTCCCATTGCTGTAACATTTATAAGGAAACGAAGTAATCGGGCCTATAACTTTGGAGTACGCAAGAGGTTTAAAGAATGGATAGCTCCAACCGTCAGATTTTGGTACGACGATGGATTCCTTTATTAAAATTCAAAGAGAATTTGGATGCCAGAACGGAAATTGCAGGGCGAATCGTCTGTTGTGATTGTTGTTACCTTTAGTGTGTTTTGTAGACGCAATGGCATAGGACTATGAAGGGGCCAATGTCTTGTTGAAATAATAACGTGTTAAACAAAAGCAGACCTTAAAACTGGAATCGGCCTGCTTCTTTGTTCCTGCAAGGTATTCAGACGTTTGTTACTAAACGTTGCTCTGACGATTTGGAGTCAAAGAGTGCTTTCATAGACTGTGGACCTTATCCATTGACGTCATCACACCGCCTTCTTAGAGCTAAAATGATGACGAAACGCACATGTGTACGCGAAGCGCGCAGGATCGGCCAATGAGCTACCTTTTATTCACCTCTAGCCGAGGGCGCCCTACTCAAATGACATAAGGTGTATTGTGATAAATCCTATAAAACAGTGCGTATTTTTTAACAATTTGTACGACCGTCACTTGCAGATATTTCTTCTACGCAAATTCGTGGATAGAAAGAACTTCCAGGTTAGCATGATGGCTAAATTCGTCTCCAATGGTTCAATGTCAACGTTCAATGACTGTGCAGACTCGAACACGAGTAAACTTCATGAAAGACTGCAACAAGTAAGCCTTTTTTAAAGGATATTTTACGAACCTTTTATTTGATTCCTTATTTTCACACCGACCCATGTGTATGGTTATAGACATCTTGGACATTTTTGGTGAGTGACGCACATTCACCAAGGCATCGTTTACAAAGATCCAGTTCAGACTTGTTTGTTTCTGAAACCATCAGCTGTATAGCTGTACGCTTCAGTAAAGAAGTTTTTCATTTGAATTGTCCGATCCATTAAGGCCTGCCCCTAAGCTTATTGACCAATCACAGCTTGGCTGAATCATCACTGTACACGCGGGCAGCACCATGTGCGTGTCTTCAATGCCACACTGCACGACATGAACGTGCACGCACGCATGTTTACATTTATCGTGTTGGACTTTTGTCGGACTTTTGGTGATCTACCTGAGGCTGTGATTGGTCAACACGTATGGGGCGGAACTTAATGGATTGGTCTATTGCCCGTGCTTCAACGACCACACTCCCTCCAGGTAATGTAAGTTCAAGCATGAATGTTTCAGACACTTATCGTGATGCTGGCAGTGCTACATCGTCGAAGAGATACTGGTCTTTCCCGTTGCTGTTATACTGAGAACATTCAAAATGTATAAGTATGATCTTGCAAATAGAACTTGAAGCAGATCATCAGATGGAAGGAGCCCGACGAAGGTCGGTCTTGTATGCAGGCGTTTACAGTTCATAGAACTAATGGCCAAGTTAAATGGGAATGGCATTGTAGGCACTCACACTAAATTGTTTACGGTCTTGCACCAAACAATTGGAAATGTAATTCAGCGTGGTGACATTTTCAAGTGCTCTTACTCATACACGATAAAAGTCTCCATGAAGGCCATTGTTGAAATCAGTTCATGTAATTCTTTTCTCTCCGAGTTTTGAACACTCACTAAAAACCTTTCAACAACCCTTTCCACCTTAAACTTTCTTGCACAACATTTTTAAGCACAGAACTATGCTGCAGTGACGTATCCAGGGGGTGGGCAAAGGGGGACTGCTCCCCCCCCCCCTCCCCCGTGGAACATTTTCCCCCCATATTGCCCCCCTGTCAGCCTCTGGACACCGTGAAATTTGCTATAATTATGTAACTTAACTGATATTGCCCCCTCTACAAATTTATATATGTGCCCCTACCCCCACATTTCCCCTCCCCTGAGAAAAAAACATGTAGGCTGTGCCCATAGAGTTATATAATAGAACTAGAGGTTGTACTCGCTATGCCACGCACGGAACTCCACTGACTCACCATGGGCGAAAATCCCTATGGGCAAATTGCATACGAATGTCCACTTAGAAAATGGCTGCTGTGTGAACGGATGAGTACGGTAACCCTTGTAAATGAATGGTCCGTGCCATTTTCTCAATGGTCAAAAAATGTTCCTTGTTGGCCCGTGTCGCATGGTTTTGTACGCCGTCTATTTCTTATAATATAGCTCTATGGCTGTGCCACTGCTTATGCCGCAGAAAAGCCATCTTGTTTTCCCTCATTCAAATCAATGTCGTCAAACTGAGCCCGGGAGGAAAATAGTCAGGTCCAGTTTTGGCATAATGAAAATTGTTCGTCATTATTGATATGGTTGACAGGGGACAAGACAAAGATGGTGGCAACAAGTTGAAGGTCTACTGGAAATCAACACATTACCATCAGATATTTAAGAACTAAACACTTTGTTTGCGTATTTGTTTCGTTTGTTTGTTTGTTTGTTTCGTTTGTTTGTTTGTTGGGTTGCTTGTTTGCTTGTTTGCTTGTTTGCTTGTTTGCTTGTTTGTTTGTTTGTTTGTTTGTTTGTTTGTTTGTTTGTTTGTTTGTTTGTTTGTTTGTTTGCTTGTTTGTTTTTGTTTTTGTTTTTGTTTTTGTTTTTGTTTTTGTTTTTGTTTTTGTTTTTGTTTTTGTTTTTGTTTTTGTTTTTGTTTTTGTTTTTGTTTTTGTTTTTGTTTTTGTTTTTGTTTTTGTTTTTGTTTTTGTTTTTGTTTTTGTTTTTGTTTTTGTTTTTGTTTTTTTGTTTTTTTTAAACTTGAACCTTATTTTGGGGTCAGGCTGACCCGGAAACTGGTTTTTAAAAAATGGGAATTTTGACTCGGATTATGCGTCAGTTTGACGTAGTGTCGGGTCAGTTTGACAAATACTCCGGGTCATAATGACACAGAAATGGGCCATTCTACCTTACCGACTAATCAACTCTAAATCTCTGAAGAGATAATTTCCCGCACATATCTATTGGTATTATTTTTGTATACCAGCTTTAGTCAATTTTGTATTTTGTTATTTTCATTCCTGATAGAAAGAAGAGAAGCTGAAGAGGCTGAAACTCGACCTTGCTCTTGTGGTCTCATCTCTGCAGAAGAAACGGCCATGGGTACACCCGGTTGAGGGGATAAATCACAAGAAGGAGCAGAGTGTCTGAAAAACATTCTGATTTTATTTCACGGGAATAAACGTTTATTTTAGACACTTAGAGCATTTAGTTTACGTCCGGTGCTGTTTTCCTTGCCCTGTTAATGTTAAAGTGGGATACGTCTGGCAAAGCTGCCCCAGCTCTTTTTTTTTTCTTTTTTTTTTTTTTTTAATAATCTGGATGGTTGCTGTGAATCGTATGCACCTTAGATCAACAGATCATCACTGCTGGTACAATTTAACCACAAACTGATAAGAGAAGCAGCCCTTGATTTCACAAAGAGCCATGATCAATCGTAAGATAATGTTTGCTATAAGCAAACTGAGATGTCACAACATAAATCACTGTGGCAATATTGACAACTCATCTTAAAGATGAATCTCAGTGCTTTGTGAAAATCGAGCCCATGTCTTTCAGTTCACCCACCTATTGAAACGCACAATTATTATGCAAAGTGAAGCTTGGATATTATAGCCTTTTGTGACCGTGTTTCATCAATCCCAAGTGGGCTAGAAATTGTCATTATGGGGCGGGGCATGTGGAGGCTCAAGAGGGACACGTAAACTGATGAATGGTGACGTACATATTTACACCCATGGCTCAAAGTCGGGGAAATAGTTGCTTCGGTGACGGCATGAATATTCGCGACACTGGCTCCCTTTGTCATGTATAGACCATGTTACCTGTGACATCACATGTTTACAAAAGAGCCACAGAACCTGGACTTCCTGCAGGCAGGATTTGTACACGGCTCAATGGGAAAATACTTTAAATCTTTCATTTTATGGAGATTGCACTGTCCGATTGTCATCAACTTTGGATATGAAGGAAAGGGGCACATCTCACAACTAGTTCAGCTCTCATTTTAATAGCCATTGAATTTATGTGGAAATTATGATACAAAATGTAAAATTTCTCATATGTCCCATGCAGTATCTTGCCTGCCAGTAATTGCCCTGGAATGTACAAGGTCACTCTTTTGTAAACAAGGGTCACATGGTCTATACTGACGTCAACACTAGTTACTCTTTTGCGTCATAAGTTGCGACTTTGTGACGTGCAGAAGTAAGTATAAATTGAATTATTTCAAATACACCCTCTTCCATCCCCTGAGTGTTACCCAATGTTCCGCTTTGCATTGCGTGTGTAATAATTACAGGGATTCCGGCTGTCTAATTACCCTGGATTCGGCAAAGTATAAACGCAACGTAAGTATTTGCGGTGTTTCTGTACTTGGGGAAAGTGCCTTCACTTGTCCTTACAATTTGACGTCATTGTTTGCGTGTCCTTTTCGAGTCACCGTAATATATTAGTGAGATTGTGTGTGCACAGGTGAGATGTTAAATTGTAAGAGTGTGAGTTCATTCTAACTGTCAAGTTTTAAGATGATTATATACTATCCTGTAGAGATGTCAATGAAACAAGTGTTCACATTTTATGAGAAAAACAATAGAACCGTCACATCACTTTACAAAAGTATGACTAGCAAAGTGTCCAGACACAAGCACACACAATGTTTCTCATTTTCTGCATCCTTGTCCCTGTACTTAATATTTTCTCATAGACTTTGTACACAAATTTCCTTGTGGAGCATCCCTCTCTTTAGCATTCTCCTGTGGATACCAATTGTTCTTGCGCTTCCCTTTTGTGATAGGATTTTTGCGAATTCGAGCACACACAAGTGTGTATTCACCAGCAATCGGGGAATTATTGTTCCCCTTTTGTTTGTTGCTCTTTTGTTTGTAACTTTTTTGCAACACCTCCCATGTTTTGTACACGTTTGGCAACTGGGGCCACTTGGCGAACTGGGGACTCTATTGTTCCCTTTTGTTATAGGTCCCCGGTTTGAATGTGTATACAAACTCACATACCCACCTTTGTGACATAAACTGTGTGGACATTTTGTTGTCATCGTGCAGTTAAGAACAAGAAATCTTTAAAACCACCGCCATTTCTAGTAGAGATTGTTTTGAGAGCTGGTTTTGAGCTATTAACAGCTATACAGAAAATATTCCTTTTTGAGTAAAATGAGAATATGTAATTCGAGAAAACACTGTGTGGACGTGGTAACTCCACACAGTGTTCCAAGTTCCTACACAGTGTGGACATCTTTTGTTATCAGATCCACACTTCGTATGTAGCGCTTAAACAAACCCACCCGCACACACAAAAACCGCGCAATTTTATGGATTTGTTTCTGTAAAAAAGATAAATGTAAAGAGACAAGTGCACAAACTGTCCCCAGCCAAATAGAGTTTGGTTTAATAAGAGTGTCTTTTCCCCCTTTGAGAAATCAATCATTCACTTATAAAATTGCCGTCTGCCATTTTTTTTGTAAATGTGACAAAAGCGACATCGGAACAAAAGGAGCGGGAGCAAAACACGGACTCGTAATGTTGAATCTTGTATAAGAAATGAGTGAGGAGTTTTTTTTAAAGACTGCGGTTGTGGATACGTTCAGTTGTTTGTAAAGTATGTTTTGTGAAAGGCAGAGAAATTGAAAGAGGAAGTCGTGAGATAATGGCGAGAGTAAAGTCAAGAAATTATCCAGAAATCATTACAGTTTGTCAAAGTATCATATCAAAATTGTGTTACCGTATTTTAACCATATATTTTTTTATAAGAATTAACGTGTTTTATTTTATGTTATTTTTATTTAAAAACAAGCAGCTGTCTTAGGATTATTTTTAAGAATGATGATTGTTATTTTTTAATGTGAAACATATCTAGAGATTTCAAAGGCCCCTAAAGTTTTATTTTCAATTTAAAGAAAAATGCTCTTAATTTGGTAGTTAGTACGGCATGTTGGTGATGGGATTGTGTCTTTGATTAAACAAGTATGAATTTGGCACACGGTCAGAGTATGTCATGAGAAAGATATTTTGCCAAAGAGCCAACACAGATTTGTCCTTTGAAAAATATAGGTAGTAGAATGACCAGCATTGGCAGCCAATTTTGACAATTGCTTCCCTTGTTATACCTGTATTGTTTTTCAAAGGACAAATCTGCGAAGGCCCTATGGCCAAATATCTTTATTCTGACTGGGTGCCAAAATCCATGCTTGTAGCATCAAAAGTACAATAGACCGATTGCGCGACCCAAGTCACGTGACATGTAGTGGGTATTAAACGTAAACAAACACGACGAAAAATATTCTCGCGTTTGTACCAGATACCTTCGAGTGGCCGAATAAAGCCAGTAAGGACAGTTCAAGCAAGTCTTGGAAATTCTACAAGGAACGTATAAGTTGTGGAAGTAGTAGTTGCAAGAAGGAACGTTTGGGCCAGACAAGGAGCCAGACGACCCGGATCGCACGTTTTTCAACACAAGAATTTCACAATTTTGAAGCTGAAATCCTCCAAAGAAAAGGCTTTCCACAACTGTGTGATTCCTTTGTCTATTTGAAATTCCGCAAGGCTAGGTATAAATGCTCACTTTTCCAACGTTCTTTACTTCAACGTTCTTTCATCGTCGTTCGACGCTGGTATTGCATAACTAAAAAAAAAAACCTCTTTTGCAGTGGAATACTCGTAGTTTATGAAACAGTATAATGTCATTAAAATCAATGTCACAACATACTTCTTTCATAAAAGGGCTTAGAAACTGTGTTATTATTACCAACAGCCGACTGTTGATGTGACTTTGTCGGTCACAGCATGTATTTGCAGGTAGTTTGCCATCAGCTGAGATGTAGTTGTTCCCATTACAGGTCACGTGATTGGTCGTGCAATCGGTCTATTCCCCCAACGTTTCTCCTATCTGCCCCACTAAGTTTCTTTCGTGATAGTTGTGAGTTACCAACTGTTTTAAAACCTTGAATATTAAAAAACACATTTTTTGTTGGGAGTTATTTTACTGCCTATTATCACGGACTGCTTGGTAGAGTTTTCGTCTGTAGTTTAAACCAGTTAAATTAAACCTTATTTTAATTTTTGTTGTCGCCAGCTGTCACTCTTTCCGGTAAGTTCATCAAAGTTATGAAGATTTACTTTATTCGTAATTTAAACAAAACAAATAAATAAAAATAACAATCGATCAGACATTATTACCAGTATAAAATCTTTCGCAATCCTTTACTGGATTTTTGATGTTGCGTGGAATTATCATTTGAAATTAACCGCGACTTCGTGAAAACTAGGAAATTAGTTACAAGGGATTCAGAAAATACACACCGTTAAGTATACGGTTTTGAGCTGTCGAATGATGTACCTAAAAATACATGTTTGGTATTAAGTGCTTATCCATCCATTGCGACAGTGATTTCTGTGGCGCGAACATAGTTTTTATTTTTACGGCAAAGAAGACGGTGGCTTTTACACTCGCCATATGCCCACCAGTTGTGCTCCATCTTCTTTTACCAAACCAAGCATGTTGTCCTAAATTTACCGTGTCTAAAAAAAGAAAATGGTGCGCAGCTCATTTAAGATTAATCCGTAGCGGATCGTGGAGTCGAACATGTAACAGGCAACAGGTACTGATACCGTTAGTGTGACAGATTTTTAGGGGAAATATTTGAAGGATTTGTGCCTTTGATAGTACAGCCATAAGAATTAGGCACAGTCAGAGTATGTCATGAAAAAGATGTGTTTTGCTAAAGGGTCATCGCAATGGCTTCCATTGCTGGTTATTCTGCCTATATATTTTTGTCAAGCCACAAGTCTGCAATGGTCCTATATCCACATGTTTTTTCTCATGGCATACTCTGACTGTTTGCCAAATTTCATGTTTGTATCATCAAAGACACAATCCCATCACCTCTACCTGCCTATAACTACGAGCTCGCAACTGACGCACTATGTTCCAGAGAAGTTAAAGTACAATGTCAGTATTTAAATTAAAATACACGTACAAGCGATGTGCCGTTATCACGCCACAGTTTGCATGCAGAAGACGTGCAAGATTATTATGTGTGAGTTGATGTAATGCGTTTTTGATGTTTTTGTTCATTAACGTTAACACGGTCTAATCACAGCCAAAAAGGTTAGCCCGATGTTGCAAGGACGAGTCTTATAGCATCCAGACAGACCCGTGTCAGGTTTGAACAAATCGTCTCACTGGTTGTAATTATTGTAAAAAAAACCTTGGTTGGTTTGCAGAACTCCACTCGCAATTTGTTTTTGTTTTTTAATGGGAAAAAATAATGGTGAGCGACATCCAACCCCATCGCAAGTTGAAATGTCGACTGAGCTATAACGGGGTCGTCAAACAAAAATTGGATTCTGTTAATGGGTTTGTTTAGCCTGCGTTCGAAAGCAATTAATTTGCAATGAGATGCTGCGTCACACAGGTAATTGTTTTCTTGAAAAGGTGCATATACATAATACTGCATCTACCTGTTGTCTTTTATTTCTGCAAGATGAGACGTAGATCATTCTGGAGACTTTATTATACCGCTCGATTGACCACGCTGTTGTGGTCCAAGCCAAAGTCAGGTTAAACATTTACATTTCGGGGGGAAGGGGTGCGGTATAGGGGCTGAAAAACTCTGGTACAAGTTTGTTTTAATAATTTCACAGAAGTTCGGACTCATTTAATTGTCTTTTACGACCAAGACCAGTTCCATGGCACTGCTCGTCCAAGAATTATGTATTTAAAGCATCATGAAAAAGTGCCTGCCATGAATAAAAACTGGGCCAATTTTTTTTTTTTTTTTTTTTTATCTTGGGCCAGTTTGGAAATGAGTGTGGGCTGTACATATTCATTCAGCATTATACTAGTGTTATTTTTCCCCCGAACTTTTTTTTTTAAAACTTAAATGGTTGAATAGTTCTAAGCGAATAATTGCATTCTCGTTTGATGCCGCACGTCGCACTCGGAGTCCCAGGCCCAATCTATACACAGTCAACAAAGAAGCCCATGTAATACTAGACAATTTCGTGCACTTAACTGATTGCTCGTAGATCTTTGCAGGGGGCAAAGTCGAGCAAAATCGGCAGTTTCCTTTCTGTCGATTCACATGAAGATAAATACAATCTGCCTTCGGACGAGTTTGCATCACGATGAGGGTTATATTGAAAAAGAACATTCCTAGCCATCATCTAGTTCTCAATTGCACGAGAAACACCCATTCAACCTGTGACTACTTCATCAAATGTTCATCAATTTTCCATCTAAGGAAACACGGCTGACAATCAGTCAAAAATAGCACATGCTAAGATGTTTTTTTCTTTCTGGTAACATTATTCTACGGCGCTATATGCAAGAAGAACAAAAGGGTTACTTTCTCTCAAAGGTATCCAGCATTCCTGATGCATTCCGCATTCCTAATGAAGCATAGAAAATATGTCAAACATTCTAAAGCTTACACTCAGACAGAAGGTCTTGTTCTCGTGACTCTGGCTAGTGTTGTTTGGTCACATCTACCCTTCTCCACTTTTTATTATGAACAGACTGCTGCTGCTATATGATGCGTTGCATCGGTTTGTGACATTTGCAATTACAAAATATAACCGGCTTCCTCAACACGCTGCGTTTTATACAGTTCGGAATAAGACTCGTGTTTCCCGGTAGAGATTTTGATGACACCCTCTTATTAAAATCCAGCATCAGGTATGTTCTTGTTTCCTAGGGGGGCGGGGCTAGTTGCGGATCTTTAAATAGTCTCCAGTATTGATGTCCAGTACTCTCCAATTAAATGTAAGTGGATCGAGAGCTATCTCTCTGTGGGTATAATTAGCTTTCACGGCAGTGCCCGAAAGACCGAGCGGCCAAAATGCCGGCTTTGATTGAATATCTTGCCACTTGACCATTGAGCAAGGTTTATGAACTCCTAGGCAGGTTGCCGCTGTAACCCTTAACGTCAAGTGGCAGACACTTTGACATTGCTCCTCACCTATCTTTATACATCGTGCACATTATTTTATACGTTAGTTACTTGTACAATTTCCAAGACTTGCTGGAACTATCCTTACTGGCTTTATTCAGCCACTCGAAGGTCTCTGCCATGGTACAAACCCTGGAATATTTCACAGATTTCGAGAAAGAAAAGCCTCGATCGAATAAACAAATGCAACAATCATCATGTACCTAAGCGCACTTTCCTATGGAGGACGTCGTGTTTGTTTACATTTAATACCCACAATAGGTCACGTGACGCGGGTAGCACAATCGGTCTATTATGTATTAAGTCATTACATTTGTAAAACATCCTTAAATTATACTGTTTTACATTTCCCACTATAGCTACCCCTCCCCCAAATGTGGGTAGGCTACACTTTTCATGACCAGGCAGTTTTAGTGTCAGTGTGCGATCGAGGCGGTTAAGAAACTAATCTCTACAGAGAAGTGTGTGGGAACAGGTGTGCACCCCGAACCTGAACGTAGCCCCATTGAGGTACTATGTAGTCCGGACCTGAAGTGAGACTCGCCTGGGTACAAGGTTGAAGCTATATTGAGGTACAGAGTTGGGCTACATTTAGGGCCTGGCTACATTTAGGGGCAGCACAAACGGATAATACGTGGGCTTCAGTCCCGCTTGAGATCAAGAGTTGCCTGAGATATGATTCATAATGAAGGGAACAATGCCTATTACGCCAAGCTGCAGGACTATTTGACCTTGTATCAATGCACAACCACCTTGGATCTATTCCAAAATAAAACAATCAAAATGAGGCAGGAAGGAGAAAATAACCCCATAGTAAAATAATAATCAGTGTCGTGATTTGTGGTCTTTTTGTTTACTTTAAGACCCCATCGCAATAACAACAAAAAAACAACATTGGTTTATGGCTAATATACTCAAAATCATTTGCTCGTTGAAGGCTTTGTTTTTGTGAAATCGCCCTCTAAGACGCAGTTCTATGCCCGATTCATTAAAATGAGAATCTTGAAATTGAACCGTCAATGTGAACACCGTCATTGTCCAATAGCATTTCCAATCTAGTGTTTGTAAAAAAAATGATGAAATGAAATAACATGCTGGGGAGAAGCCCCGCCCCCTTTTGGGTTGATGGGTAGACATCGCAGCCGAAACTATAATCATAGTAGTAACTTGTCATTTTATGAACAAGGTGCGGTCGATAAGTGATTGACAGCAACAAAAAAACACTCCATTATTAGATAAGACGCTAAAGAGCACAATTCTCCGCAGTATTATTGCTTCTTCAGGTTTAGGAATGTACACTTGACAAAATTCACGACTGAAGCAGCATGCTCAAATTGTGGATCCTTGGCCATTTGAAGCAGTTGAATGGAAAATTGACGCTCAATCGCGTGCGATGTTTGGCAGGGGACAGTTCCTGTCAGTGATGAAGTGAAATACTCTTGAGACTGAGTTTCACTTCGAGATGATGCTTTGAAGAGGGTCTAATGGATGTTTTGCCGCTGACATTACAACAAATATCAAACAACTTAGATCGTCTCAAGACAACAGCTGCATATTGGTCATTTGTTTCACGTGGGTGCGGGAGGAGTCAACACTGGTTGGTGAGACTGAAAACGTCCAACATTACACTAATGAAGATTTAAAACACACCAGTATTGAAGACTATAACAAAAGAAAATATCAACCATAAAATGGGTATGATAAAATGTGTTCATGAAAAAATATATATATACTGTGAAAATCTATTTTTCAGTAGTTTCATAAGCTATGAATAGAATGAACAATTCGGGGAAGTCCTCTTTTTTATTTGATTTTTATTTATTATATTTCAATAACACGCGAGTTGATCCCCAATGAAGTAAACTATCAGATTTGTTCTGATGAGGTTGAATGTTTTGTTAAAGGTAAATAATAATAATAATAATAATAGTGAGTATTTATATAGCGCCGGTATCCGCTCATGGCGCGCTTTTTAGGCTTTTTACTACAGGTTTTTGAAGGTTTTATGAATTGTGAGACCCATTTATGTAGCACCTTATAAGGGTTTACAAGGTGTTGCGGCGCATTCAGCAGCCACTGCCAGAAACACCGGGGCAGACCCCTTCTCTTAGCGATAAGTGTCACTGGGTTCTTTTACGTGCATTACACAACACACGGGACCTACGGCTTTACGTCCCATCCGAAGGACAAAGCAATCATGGTTAAGTGTCTTGCTTAAGGACACAAGTGTCACGACCAGGATTCGAACCCACACTCTGCTGATCAGAAACACCAGAGCTTGAGTCCGGTGTTCTTATCCGCTCGGCCACGACACGCCACGCCACTTAATGTTCACAATGTTCACAATGAGGGCTTACTAAGTCAATATATTTTACATTGATTTACAATGATGGGAACTTAAAACATTGTGTTTAGGATTCGAGTCATAGTTCTAGTAATAAATAGAACTTTTATATAGCACCTTACATCTGAGGCAAAAAACCACAGAGTGCTTCAAGGCAGTGTATATCTTTGGTATTTGGAATCGTACGTTTGTTTCAATCCTATTATTATAGTTGTAGATATAAACCACAAAAACTAACCTCTGAAAATTTTGTTTCAAAAGATGTTAAAGTTCTTGAGATATCGGTGAAAATCTGGAGCGGTAATTTCCATGCAGAAGGATCCGAAAATGCTGAAATTGCATGTTTTTCATTACACGTGAAAAGACTTCATGCCTGAAGACTTTCTCGGGATTCAAATAATGTAGCGAGAAATTATCCTTTTTTTCAAAAACTATCTTAAATTGTATTACCAACCTATGCATTAACTTTATCAAAATAAGCGGTCAAACTTCAGATAAAATATCTGGAGATTGTGTATTGTCTCAGATTATGTGCAAGTTCATTTTTTTTTTCTTGGTGGCAATCGAAGTAATCAACTGAAGACAATTGGGTCTTCAAAATGTATCTCCAAAAGATTGCTCATGAATTTTGTAACTAGAGAGATCTCAGAGTAAAAAATAATTTTTCTTTTCTTTTTCTATAATACAGCCAATCCTCAACTTTGTAGAATGAACAATGGTTTTGAGATAATTTAATTTGGCATTTGAAAGCTTCCTTCACAAAAAAAACAAAAGGAGGACAAATCAAATAAAGTCTTTTTAAAATCAAGCTTCAACATTACTCAACTGAATATCATTTTCTCGGTGAGATTGTAGTTTTACGCGTGCCTTTGTGCCTCGCGGGAAATCATTGTGGAGGTACATTAAGTTACGTTTTCAGAAAAAAAAATTAAACAAATTAAAAAATAAAATAATGTAACATCGTTTTCCTAGATGTTTGTTTAGAGCAGACCGTAGAGCAGCGGTCCTGTACGGTACAATCATTCACCAATTATAATACAAAATCCACACGATGACGTCTCAAAACATAACAATAATTTAAGATTACATGCAAGATAATGATACAAATAACATATCTATACAGGCACAGCAATACAACAACTACAAAGAACAAAGGTCAGCACATGGCTAATAATACGTTTTAATACACCGTCACTACGATGACTCTGTCCCTCAAAAATACAAATCTCTCCAGCAAAATGACTTGGGACCACGTTGGAACAGTGCGCTCAGCACGTTCTGACGTGTGCAAATGTAAGACCTCTCAATTACAGACTTGATTTCAAGTCTAGGCAAGAGCATGCAGTAGTCTCTTCAAATTTAAGGGGAATTACCAGATTAGATAAGGTGTGTACTGTATCCCTTACAGTCAAGTGGAAAAGGGAGAAAGGTCCAAAGGTTGCGGACACAAATTTAAGTGTTTTCTTAAAATCTATACTATTAAAGCCGTAACCTGCACTAGTTTGGATTTGAAAGGGTCATCTTGGATTTGGAAGGAGCCATCTTGGATTTGAAGTGCGCTATCTTGGCTTATAATCCCGCCCTCTCTTTTTTGGTGTGGTGACTTCCCGGCTGTCTTCGGTAAGATCGCCATGTCCGGCTGGGTCCCAGATCCGGCAAACGGTCACCCTAACTGTCGTATTGCGAGATAACTGGTTGGCTGTCTTAGACGGACCTTCTGATTGGTCATCTTCTTGCTCTTTGACCTGTCACCCTCGCCCTGTTGGTTGGTCGGCTCTTAAAAAAAAAGGGAGTGTACCCCGAACGAGATTGCAATTAATTGCGCAACGTCCCTCCCCCGTCATAATTGGTCTCTTTGGTGTGCTCATTGACCTCTCACCTGTGACCCACGGGTATATACGGAATGCGTTTTTATAAGACTTGGGAACGACCCTTTGTCGACTGGCAGGGATGGCTCATGTGGTAGGAAAGAACCAAAATGAATAAAATAAAAGCGCTGAATAAAATGATTGAAATGCAGTTATAGCAGCGTGTCCGGTATAATCTGCTATTTCGGGAGTGATATCACTCCTTCAAAAAGGTGGTTATTACTAAACTGAGATAATTGAATTAAATCATACTGCCCAAAGGAGCGCGAAACTCATCCACCTTTTTGTACGGATAGGCCTACTACAATTTATTTTCTAGAAACAATAAAAGGAAAAAATATGAATAAAATTGATATAATTATACTCTCCTTCATCCCGGAATTTTTTTACATTCTCATTTTGTTATTTCTGTAATAAATTTGTACTAGCTTTTTGTACTGATTGACTGAATATCAGTATATAATAAATACAAGCGATATAAAGCTCATGATAGTATGGGCAGCATTAGTGGTATTATAGGCTTTATTACAACCAATAATATATTATTTCTAAGCATTAAAGAAACAAAGCAACAAAGACATCAAGAAAACAAGCAAAAAATGAACCAAGAGACAAGAAAGACATACAGAAATTCTGAAATAAAGAATTAAGACATAAAGAAAAAAGAAGTTAACAAAAACCATATAAATCAAGAAATAAATAAATACGAAGAAGCAAAGAAACATAGAAATCAACAAATAAATGAAGAAAGGAATTCAGAAATAAATAAAACAAAGACACACAGAAAATAAGTACTTTAAAAAGCACGAAACAAAGACATCGAGAAATAAACAAAGAAATGAAGATATCAAGAAATCAAGAAACACAGAAACACATAAATCAATAAGAAACAAAAATCATACAAATAAAGAAATAAATGAGAAATTAACAATAAAGAAATATAATTGATAACAAATTCAGAAACACAAAAAAGAAAACATTCAGATATACACGAACAGTTTAGGAAATAAAGACACAAATATAAAAACAAAGAAATGGTGGGGACGGGGAGCGAACGTACCGAAATAAAGAAGTAACGACACAAGGAAATCAAGATCTAAAGATAAACCGAAACAAAGACAACAACGCAATTGTGTTCAAATATCGAAATAGCTACGTGACATTTTGGAACGCATGCATCATTGCCAAGTACATGCACATGTAGATATTATGTATTCCGGGCTTGCAAACGCCCCCATGGTGTTGGAGGGGGCAGGAGCCGCTCCGACCCCCACTCAAGACCTTTTGCGTGCCTCTTGCTCAAAATTGTGTTTAGACATAACAGCATTGCGTACTGCCTAAAGACACCGTGCTCAAACTCGAGGCATATTTTCATATTTTTTGGGATTACTGCTTAATCTCTCGGCCAATTTCGCAGATTTTTTTTTTCAACTTACCTTCGGGCACACTTGTGAAGTATGCATATGCATTAGCCACCCAGGGTTCGTTCACTGGTCGAGCCAGCCCTTGACAAACTGGCCATCAGCCAAGCCCCTATATGTTTGTGCACACACAAGCCCTATTAGTTTGTGCACACACTTTGTATCTGCCACTAATCTGTCAACATACAATGGTTGTTATTGATTGACCGAGACAGACTGATGATAGACAAAGCCTCAGGGGACTCTTGTGGTTGGTGGAGGTGGGGGGGGGGGTTTCTTGATCAGTCTACTTCTGTTTTATGTCAGTGCTCAGTGTCTGTGCAATAGTGATTTCAATGTTTACTGGTACAATTGATGTCTGGTTGCAATAGCCGTAGGCCACCTGAGAGAAAAACCAATGTATAAATTGCCAGAATGCTTCAATCTTTGCTGCGTGTGTCCAGGGAAGTTCCATTCATCTATACAGTCCATTGGAAAAAAGGATTGTGTCCCCAAAACACTGTTATTACCCGTAATATAAAAGTGCCTCTTTCATGAGTCACTGAAAGCTGGGTACACTAAGTGTTTTTTTTATAGAACGCAGGGTTCTACTGTTACCAGGCCCATTCTAAAATATGATGACCCATTGGTGCCCCTTGCAAATTACCCCATAAACTAACGTTTCATAACCAAACATCACACCCCTCTAGCGGGTGCTGCGCGAAGCGCCGCATCCCGCTAGTATGCTAATTTAAACGTTGCTTCAGGCCCATGAACACTGAGGGCGCACTTGGTATCCCCATTTTATGATTGTACAAATGTATTGCTAATGTACATTTATTAATGTACGGACTCTTACATTGAGTTTAAAGAGTTGAACACAACATACATGGTATAAAGATTTTCATGGTGGAAAACATCCTTTGATATATTTTTGATTGATATCCAATAGTTTTAGAGAAAGGGTAAAACAGTAACAGTGAAAACATGTACATTTTTTTTTTTTTTTTTTTTTTTGCTTCACCTTTTTTCTCGTAATTACAACCGATCAAGCTTAAACTGTGACAATAACCAATGCTGTGCATTATGCTCCAATGAAAAAAAAACGTAAGCGTAAAAATCCAACATGTCACTGACATGCCCAGTTCAGCCTTATTGGTTAAAAACGACACCAAAAGTCAGCCTAACATTGAAGCTGACACAGAATGCTCTTTATTCACTTTGTCTCCTACATTGATAACAAATATATTAATTTCTCCCTTCAACAACATATGCGTTCAGGCTGACAAAGATGGATGCGGAACCTGGACTGTGAACAGCTTTACGGCCAGTAGAGTACATCAGGAATTCTAAACTAGCTGCAACAGAGAGAAACACATGTAGTTTGCCATTCATGTGAGTTTCACTAAACTTTGAAGTGTCAGGTGAAAGTAACCGTCGAAATGCAACGCTTACGTCACATGCAGCACTCCATAAAGCAACGCAGTCATCACTTGTCAGAGGACGACACTCTTGCCGATGAGTTTTTAACAGCCTTTCAAAAAGAAACGCTGCGAGTCCTTGGTCGTTCACCACCACTGACGATTTGAGCGCACGGATGATCACCGCTATTATAAAGCATCAAGCTAACATCGATGGCATATGGATGTAAGATGAACAATGTACACCTCGGCCATTGATCGCAGTGACATCGCAGTCAGTGCACACAATCCAGTCAAAGATGCCGACAGCGCTCTATCTCTCGTGCATGATACTCGGTCGACTTCTCGCAACGGCGGTCGTATCCACGCAGCCCGCCACAACTGCGACAGCTCCCATCGGTGCTCCTCGGGTACCCTTCTATATCGGTGGGGTGTTTCCGAAATTCAACGATCCCGCATACGACCTTTTACCAGCGACGGTGCAGACGGCGATAGATCACGTGAACAATATGACAGGCCTGCTTGACGGTTATGAGCTGAGACTTAGGTGGGAGTGGACAAACGTAAGTTATTATTTTTTTTTTATGATTAAACTAAAAAAAACGTTGACAACCAAAATTAAAACAGTGTTTTCAAAATAACAGCAACAGAACAAAAACCTTGATTTGAACTGTATATGTATATATATCATATAGATTAAATATTTTTTTAAACTTCATTGTTGGTCTGTTGTTTAAAATAAATTCAAAAAAAAAATAAATAAACATAAATTGAACCTGAAAACAAATAATACAAATCCGTCGTTTGGAATATCCTTTTATGTTAAAGAATATGGTCATGTTAAGAGTTATTAACGCTATTAACAACTATAACGAAAGGTTTCGGACAACGACGCTGTAAATTATGTCATCCACAAGGAAAGTTTCTCTCTAATAGTTGGTCTCATTAAAGCCTTGCCCATTTGAAATAGACTCACAACAGTCGGTTAATGATAATTGTATGATGGCAGACTGATAGCTGCTTCAGCTGCCTGCTATAGATATCCACTTAAAGTTTTGGTGGAATTCGGTAGCCATAAGCATACCGAGCTTCGTGACCGCTCGTTCACGTTCAGTGTATAATCGGCCACGTAAAGTGGTTCATAGTTTTGCTTGTGGGTTTCGCATTTCGGGCAATATTATTTTGAGAACTCTCGTTTATTTTTCTATCACCCAGGGTGGACCAGCCAGAGCGCTGCAACTTCTCAACACCTTCGTGTACACGGAACCGCACGTTGTGATGACGTGGGGACCAGCACTGTCCAGCGAAGCCTTGGTGCTGAACGAGGTTGCGGCGAAATTCAACCTCGTACAGGTAAGTCTCACTTGGCTTTATTACAACCACATCAAAGTATAGCAGAACAAAAATCTTCTCTAGTGATTTTGTTAATGCTTCCTTTATTGCAAGTTTAATTGTGTCTTTACTTAGTCATCCAACACCGATGTGGGTTATAAGCTCGATGAAACACTCAGAGATTTTGTAGCCTTCACAACTCCAAAGTCTTTAATGTTAAGTCCTGTCCGAAATGATTATCTTTCAGTCCGGTTTATAGTTTAAATACTTTCTAGAAAATGCTCAAACTATGATGTTTGATATTCCAGCAAGTTCTTTACGAATTAAGTATTTCGAATCTCACCTGAGTAGTCTGTGGAGTAGCTCACAGTTATCTTTATAGCAAGCTGATTATAGGAAATCGGTAGGATAAAACCAAAATCGATCCCCGATGTAGTTATTTGGTTTGATTTGATTTGAAACGGTTTATTTATAATCGACCATCGCAGCAAACGGCTGAATTGCGGCGACATTACATAAAAAAAAGTTATCTTACAAAATATAAAGAAAAGCTATAGAAGGAGATTAAACCAGAACAAAAAATGTAAACAACAACAAAATAATAATAACAGTCAGATGAAAATTAGACAGCGAAAAGGGCAGCGAACCATCTCTTGAAATTATTACACTAATCAGATACTGGTAAATGTTGACAGTTTGATATGTTATTATTTGGTGTTGATTAAAATAGTAAATTATTATTATTATTTTTTTTAATTTTAACCCGAAAGGTTGTGTTTTTATAACTTGATTCCAGATAAAATTATCCAAAGAAGTATGATTCTTTTGAAATATTCCAAATGTTCGAAAAAATTGTCGCCGAAGTTCCTAGTCCTATTTGCTTTCCAAATGTGATGCAAAATCTAAAACGAAAAATTAACAGTTACTCAAACGTATTTTTGGGGGGGAAACGCAACTTTTGATTCCCCCCCCCCAAAAAAAAAAATAGTGTTACTTTAAGATTTTGTTAGTTGAAAACTTAAGTATTGCAATAAGAAATCAAACCTTAAATTATTTCATAATTTCAATCAGATGAGGTACTTTCAACAGAACTCTTTAAAAGCTAATTGATTGTTCGATTACGTATTAATAGTCAATGTTGACAATTGTTCGCTGCAAATTCATCTACGAAGTTGCGTTGGATTTGAAAAACTACAGTGAACTTACAAATGAACTTAAGTATAAACTGAGATTCTGCCAGCAGGAGTAGACTTTCCAAATAATGTGATATGATAATAATTTGATATGCACACGTAGCACGTAAGGCAAGGCCACCTAATGTCGGCTGATAGGCCTGTGCCTTGATCCCCAAAGTGGCTCGCAATATTCTAAAAAATTCAATTTAATTTCGTTCACCACCACCGGTATAGAAACACAAAACGCTGTGAATTAGGAAGAAGGACGCGACGAAAGTGTTACTGGCAAAGGTCGCATACAATTCTGGCAACAACAAAAAATGTGTTCAAGAGAACGGAGTGTGAAAGTTTGGTCGTTTTTCTGTTATTTGTAAGTCATTCGGGAAACTTAAAAACTTCACATGGGAATAGTAAAAAAAAAAAAAAAAAAAAAAAACACTTCTTGGATGTTAATCGCAACAAATAAACAACAGTTACGCCCTACTTTTTGCAGCCTTACGACCTTCATCCGGCGGAAAGGCGACGAGAAAGAGCTAATGGAAGAGCACCCTATTTCAGACATTTTCTCCGCGATCGATTTAGGGGAAGCGCTGACATGATTTCGCCTTCTATTTTTTTTCTTTTTGTTCCTTCTAACTCCTGGCAACATTGGAAGAATGATCGAGTGCTCTAATTCCCTGAAACGTTAAGCGTTTTTTTCTCTTTACACTATAAGAAGAAGCTTCCCGCGTGTGGCTCTTTCAAATAATCTTATACGTTGAACGACAAAAATGGGTCGTATAAATTGGTTTGATTTGAAAAAGGCGCCTCGTGATAAGAACATTAATTCATAATGACAATTATAACACACCTCTCCCTGGTTCTTTGTCCTGATTGGCTGAAACACGGTCGCGTGGGGTGAACTAATATAGCCTAGTGCATGAAATCTGCACCACACGCACCGCATGCGCTTCATTTGGGGGAAATAGTTCGCAAAGCGGGAAATAGTTTCAAAAACCCCAAAACTATTGACTGGTATTAAACAGCGCCGTCGAGAGAACGAAAATGGCGGCGTCTGCAGATCGAGAAGAATCTCCAGCCCAAAAACCGCGATTTACTCTTCTAACCGACATTTTGGACTGAGGTGTGTCATAAAACACATATAGACTGGTATTATTTGGGCAATAGTGCACGTCTATGCACCCCTCGGGCCTGTGAGTGACCGGGAGAGGGTCCTATTTCCTTCGGCCTCGGGAAATAGGACCCTCTCCCGGTCACTCACAGGCACTTGGGTTGCATAGACGTGCACTATTTCCCTCATTGCCAGTCCATGTGTATACTATACGGATGCACTAATGTCTTTCGACCGTACAAGTTTCACGCGTGCATTGTATAGGGAACGGCCTAATGTCTATATGCTCAACAACCCGAAACAACTGAAATTTGCAAAGGGAAGAGTGCGTTATAAAATTGTTTACTCAAGTCCAAATATGAATCAATGATTGAACCTACGGTCAACAATGTTAGCGTATTCTTCATTTCTTTATTTTATTTGTCTCTTCAAGTCTGAATAATGCATAAACCAATCTTTAAAATTGTTCCTATCCACTCTAAAACGATCCCCTGACAGTTAAAACATTTTTTGTGTTTACTTCATAACTCTCAGTGGAATAGTGTTGTTATCGTTATTCCTGGCACACCTTGCCTTTTTGCAAATAATAAAGGAATTAACGAAGTAGTTTTAATGACCCAGAAATGTCCACCACACACTGTCCTAGGGCTGTTATTTTGACTATTGAACCATTTCAACTGACGTCATCATCACAATAATCTTGGTTGCGCCATTTTGGTGGTCAATGTCACTGATTTATTCAGTGAAGAGCGCATTTTAGGAGACGCGGCGTTTACACGTAAACCTATTGACCACCAAAATGGTGAGCGTGGCACAGTCGGCGCATGTGACGTGCGTGCAAGGGGGTCAATAATCTCCGATACACAAACATATTGGCGAGAACAGTCGAAACAGGTCATGCACGCTTTACTAACCAATTTACAATTGCTGTTTACCAAGCGAATGAAAAGTAAACAAAAACAATAATGAAAATGATGAAAAAAACAATTCAAAGGTATACGGGCATTAAATTGTCAAGTTAAATTAGTTTCGATACTTCATGCGTATGTTTTGGCACTTTTTAGTTAGGTAACCCCTCTCAAAACTATTACCGAAACTATTAATTACCATTGTTTGTGTTTTTATTTATTGATTGATTGATTTATTGATTGATGTGTTTATCTATTTTATTTATTTATTTTGTTTTTTTTCCGGAGGTGAAAAAAACATCACGGAATCAGATAAAAAAGAGAAAAATTTAAGCGGTGATATATCAGGCATTCATGCGACGAGACTGGTTACCGTCTGCCATATAGCTCCCTTATGGTATGGCGACCGACTCACCGCACGTCCTCCCCTGCCTCCGATTCCAAGCCTCGCGGGCCCTGTCCCTTTAGGGGAGAAACAAGGCTGATCCCAATCACACTGGTGCCAGATCCCAGCAAAATGCCTTGTTCCTATATTAGGGGCAGACGGTATCGAACCCAGACCCGGACTCGAACCGGAGACTGGGTGTTGGGTGAGACAGTCCCGGCACACTATAGCCTAACACACTGCGCTAATGTGTCGGTACTTATTCTTGGGAATTTACATTGTATTTAGCTTGGAATCCACGAATAACGTAGGCATTGTTTTGACCAATGGAATCGCTGAACCCTGAACCGCGCTTGAAAGTTTCCAGCTCTATAGTGCTATTTTAAGGGTGTATCTATATACAGCCAACGCTAAATGCTAAATATTCAAAAATACTCGAAAACTAGTTGGCAGTCTCTCACTCTTTTGAAATAAAAACAAAATTAATGTGTGGCGACATCTAGACTTCAGTTTGCTTTTCTATTGTGTGGGGGTATTCTTAGGTCCCCAAAGCTAAGCCCTTCATAAAGAAATAAACCGCTACCGAAGTGGTAATTCCAAACAGGAAAGCAGCCATCTTGGGGAAAGGGGTCCTATAAGCTTGTTAGCAGAATAGGACCAATTTTCAAGGGCCCTATCATCTCGGCCAAATAGCTTGGGCCACTGTGGCAGAAATTAGTAACCCTCTCGCCCTAATACTCAGCTGACCCCACAACCCCCCCCCCCCCCCACCACCACCCCGCTCAATGTTGTTAGTTCCAATGTTGTTAATTTCAACTGGAGCACAGCCCCCCAAACAAGAGCCAACATTGATCAGGGGGTGCTGGGAGGTGGTCGTCCTCATAACGCCATCACTTGTCACGTTGCACCACCAAGAAGCAGAGGGTTTTAAAAGATCTATATTGTTAAGAATTTCAAGTTGATCTTTTTTGCTATACTATAGTTCCCCTCTCCTGAGTCCCTACTTGCAATAGGTAAAACAAAAGTTATTCATAATCTGGAAAGTATTCCTGGGGGTCTTCATTTTAGGGTTAACTGCCAAAAGCCAAGACAATGCGTGTGACTTTTATTATATGACTTTTGCCAGTTTTGTATATAACATGAATTTTGATTTCGAATCGTATAGTGTTGTGTTTTTGTCATTGATGTCATCATTAGCACAAATATCCCGAACCCCTTGTGGTTGTCACGCGACAAACACATACGCTCTACTTTTTGCTTGTTTTGTTTCCTCTCTCTTGAACCAACCAGTATTAGACCATAAGTGTTGTTTTGACCGCATTGATAATTCTAGGGGATGATTGTATGGACCACCCCCCTCTCTAAACCCCCTCCCCTTCCCAGCCCACCAGAATGTTTACGTTCGTCTCTTCACTTTAATCCAGATTCAGATGATATTGAAATGGCATATGTTTTCTTTGCAGTCACACCAAGACCTTGATGGCGGCTTACATTAAAGAAGTTAATTAAAATTCAGAGTAGGCCTGCCTCGTAGGTCACCACAATGAAACCGATTATGTTTCTGTTATCATAAAGCGTTGTCAAAGTGAACCGTATTAAAAATGACACCTATTGTTCAAACGCGGTAGCTCCTGGAATCCTGTATCCCTATAAATTGTTCACCCAGTGAAGCAGACGAGGCCGAATTTGAGGGGATAGTATAAGATTGCAATGATAATTTATGAACAAATGTTCAATGTGAGGCATTTTGATTGTCATAGCTTACCCAAACTATGGTGGCCCTGAAGGGACATCGCACATCGCATACGTGTGCGCACACGTATGCAATGTCGTGAAACAATTCGCAAATGTGTGCGCACACGTATGCAATGTCGTGAACCAAATCGCGAATATGCGCACACGTCTGCAATGTCGTGAACCAAATCGCGAATATGTGCGCACTCGTCTGCGAATATATTCGCGATGTCGTGAATTTTATTGCATACCATTGTCGCATACCTTTGAATAAAATGTCTATTGATCTGGGGGGTTGAAGCACATAGAGTGGCCACACAATGTACCTGCCTGGTACCCAAGCTCCTGCATTGAATGTCTTTGGTATACAAATGGGACCAGGGCCACTTGCATACTCCCTAGTTCACTAACACATTGTCCGCAACTATGACATCACCCCAAAGGTATGCGACAATGGTATGCAATAACATTCACGACATCGCGAATATATTCGCAGACGAGTGCGCACATATTCGCGAATTGGTTCACGACATTGCATACCGTGTGCGCACACATTCGCGATTTGGTTCACGACATTGCATACGTGTGCGCACATATTCGCGATTTATTCTACGACATTGCATACGTGTGCGCACATATTCGCGATTTGTTTCACGACATCGCATACGTGTGCGCACATATTCGCGATTTGTTTCACGACATCGCATACGTATGCGCACACGTTTGCGATGTGCGATGTCCCTTCAGGGCCACCATACCAAACAGTATCGTTATTACTGCATGTAGAGCCAGACTCAAAACACATTTTAAAGTGTGTGCATAAAACATAGTGTGGTTGAACAAACAATTTTTTGAGATTATAAGTAAACGATTTAGTTTTGATCTGACAAGACTCGATGTTTGCAGACAGTGAAAACATATAGGCCTATATAAGGGTCTTTCCCCCCAAAAAAAATACCTGTTGACGTGACTCCGGTGACCAACTGAGCAGGAATTTTCTTAGAAATGTTACTTCATGTATTTTTTTTTTATGTTGGGGCACATAGAATGCGGATACTGGTCTTTGGCAGTACCAAGTGTTGTCGATTTAATTCTTTATAGCTTCAGCATATTTAACGTGATGTTACCTTCCCTTTATAGGGTTACCTTCTTTTTCAATTATTTCATTGTCAAGGATGGGGGATACTCTATTTTATTTGTCAAGGTGGATACTGATTTATTGATAACTTCATTGACGGCAGAGACGCATGCAGTGGAAAGGTTAATGATTCTAGGTCCAATTTTTTGGCCGAGTTGATCCGGAAATTTATAATTTATAATATGACCTATTTATTTATTTATCTTTTTTTTTTTGTATTTATTTATAGATTCGAGAAAGATATGCTTTCATTTGAGGTTTGTTTTTGCGCGAAACAATCCGTCGGTGATAAGTGGTTGTTAATTAAAAGCTCAAAATTATTGTCGGGATCCTGACATTACATCACGGCCATCAGCCATGTTCAAACAACTTTGCATATTACATGTTACGGTATGTTGTGCATTTTCCGTGGCACATTCAAAAGTTGTTATATGTTTTTTGTTTTTTTCGTTTTGAAACAGCATCATCTGTCAAAAGTCGTTCAGAGCAAAACATATTTTTTTAAATATTTATAAAACTCGGCGAGAATCGAGCCATGCAACTTTTAGTAAATGTTAATCATGCAACAGTGCTGAGAGAACTTCCAATTCACTAAAGAATTTAGAAATGTTGCCGATCGAAGCGTTCTAAGATTGTTTCCACTGTGAGGCATAGACGGAAATTTCATGTACATTTTTGTTTTGTGAGCATGAAGCCAGCGTGCCGTGGCCGAGCGGTCTAATGGTGCGCTGGACTCAAGTTCTTGTGGTTAATTAAGTCATCGGAGGGTGTGTTCGAATCCTGGTCACGACACTTGTGTCCTACATATCCGCGAGGGTAGAGGTTGATATTGTGTTTGATAATTATCTATTCAGCCAATATATGAGCAAGTTAAAAACCATAAACATATAGGAAATGTTTGTGCACCAACAATTTAGAATATTAATAACAAAATTAAACAAAGAATTAGCGATACAACAACATACATTATTACTGACAGTAAAACAAACTACATGTCACATTATAAACATAAACTGCAAAAAACTCTCTGTGAAACGCTTGCTATCATGAAAAAAATGCTTACAATACATTGTTTGGTTGGAAGGAATTAGAAATTGTCTGCAATTTGATGAAACCCCTGCATTATAGATCTTGTGCATTATTGGCCGTATGACCGGGGCACTAGTACAAAGCGCGTTTTGAGACGTTGTTGTTAAATGCGCTATGTGAGAACTAGTCCGTAGTGAGGAGGTTTTCAACTAGTTGATTACGGTGAGGCCTGGTTCTCGATAATTTTACCGAGACGAAGTCGGGGTAAATCATAAATACCTTTCAGATGAAACCATAAAAAAAGCTTTAAAAGTTGAGAACAAATCTGACAGCTTACCTCTCTCAGGTCAGCGTTAAGTTTCTATTCATGTTGAGCGCCTCGCGCAAATTTCAAAATTGCGCACGCAAGATTCCAACTTGCGCGAGCCAAATTTGTGCGCTACCGTCTTCTCCCGTGGGGCTATACCAATTTAAACTGGGTTGTGCAATTTGTGCGCTCTGTGCATTCGTCTGATAGCGCCCTGGGTGTGACTACATTTCACCAGTCCATGTTTAAACGCTTTGTGCAATGTCTCTATCGGACGTTTAAACATAGCCATGTGATCTACTCTCGACCAATCAGAATGGATAAACTGACCCAGGTATTAATGAATATTTATTAGAAGGAGATTTTAAGATTATAAAGTAATGTTGATGGTAGCTTTCTCCTCGACCCATCTAGACACTGAATCGTAGGGATGGAACAGGATCTCCACTTAACTTTTACAAAAAGTATATCTGAGTTCAATTTTACCGAATTTAAAACGGAATTAGTTGGATCTAGAATTGTATAACGCGGATAATTCCGAACTGGAACCATCTCAACTTTGTATTTTCAGTACAGTTTATTTACATTTTTATTTATTTAATTAATTTATTTGTTTCATTTATTTGGCACGTACAAAGAGGTACGCATATACAAAATAAACGTTACACCGACAACTTAGTTCCATGTGAAGGTCAACTAAATTTCATCTTTACAATGATACAAGAATGTGGAAATACATTTATCAAGATACTTGTCGCCATTATTAGCGTGTCGTGCGCCGGGCTCTAGTTCTGGTGGTTAAGTCACCGGGGTGTGGGTTCAAATCCCGGTCATGACACTTGTTTTCTTGAGCAAGATGCTTTACTACAATTGCTTCTCTTCACCCAGGGGTATAAATGGGTACCTGCGAGGGTAGAGGTTGATATTGTGTTTGAAAAAGCCTCCGGAGCGCCACAGCAGCTCGGGGCTGTATACTCCCCAGGGAGCTGAGAAAGATTACAGGAATGTTACTGGCCCAATGACCAGGGCACTAATGTAAGCGCATTGAGACGCCATGGTGAAATGCGCTATATATGAACTGGTTGTTACTATTCGGCCTGGAACAGTCTTCCAATTAACATTCGGGACTCTTCTTACGTCGTAACTTTTTAAAAAGAAATCTTAAGATGTATCTGTTTCCCTTTTGCATAGTAGTTTTTATTTTGAAGTTTTATTGTTCTTTCCGTTGAAATATGAAATGCACTTTGATCATTTTTGGACAAGCGCAATGTAAATGCCTTATTATTGAATATTAATAAGACAACTTGAACCAGCTAGATCCCGATGGATTGCCTCAAACAACTATCCTCCCTAGCTGGCACACAAAAGTTCTTTCAATAAAATACAATTAAAATTATGTACATCTAAACAAATAAAACCTTTTAAAAAGTGGTATTATTTAAAACACATTTTCAATAAGAAAGTTGTTTACCCTTTTGGTATAAAATATAAATTGAATTGACTTGAATTGAATTTTATGTCGACTAAATTGAGATAAACTGTATTCGTACGTTCATTCTTTGGCTACGGTTTTTGTCATGACCTTGAGGGAGCCATTTCTTCATAGGTTACATTTTGGATGGTGACCTCTAAGCCCTCTTACAATCGTTCCTTAAAAAATCCAATGTCTGCTCTTGTTCTTGTATAGGTAGGCCTTGCGAACTCCCCAACGCTCGGTCAAAGTCACAAGTACCCGCTTACACTGCGGATTTGGGAGGAAGAGAACGAGGTTAACCCGGCAAGGGTCGCCCTGATGAAGAGGATGAACTGGACCAGGTGTGGACTCATATTCGAGGAGTCCAGTTTCAGGCAGGTGAGTGAGTGTATAGAGGTAAACGTGCTTTATATTGGATGTATTTCTTGACATAATCCAGCGGTGACCTGGCATTATCTCTTGAACAACTGGGTGTGTATGTGTGTGTCAGACGTTTTGTCTCATAAAGCCTGCTGTACGGGTACTGCCACGGTACGTGCTCGGAATGTCTCTCACTGTCTAGTTGTCCGTAATATATACCACCTTCACACTTCACTCGCAGTACACGTTTCTTTACCTAGTCACCCGTTCTCAAGGCCAATATTACGGAAGCGTAGTTAGAACATACTGGAAAAAAAAATCATGATCCACTATTCCGCCTGGGCGGATTACTATTCCGCCCGGGCGAATTACTATTCCGCCCGGGCGGATTACTATTTCGCCCGGGCAGATTACTATAGCAATCCGCCCGGGCGGAATAGTAATCCGCCCAGGCGGAATAGTAATCCGCCCGGGCGGAATAGTAATCCGCCCGGGCGGAATAGTAATCCGCCCGGGCGGAATAGTAATTCGCCCGGGCGGAATAGTAATCCGCCCAGGCGGAATAGTAATCCGCCCGGGCGGAATAGTAATCCGCCCGGGCGGAATAGTAATCCGCCCGGGCGGAATAGTATTTCGCCTGTGCGGAATAGTAATTCGCCCGGGCGGAATAGTGGAGCATGATTTTTTTTTCAGTATGTCCTAACTACGCTTCCGTACAATATACTGTTACATCTACAGCAAGCTTTTTTTTCCCTCGCAGGAAACTCCATATCTGTGTTTCGTTTTCCACTATCTTACAATCCAGTCCAGTTGTAGCGAAATAAAGGGATGTTTCCCGCCCTTTAGATTTATTTTTAATTAACTTATGGTGATCCCCGGAGCAGCCTGTTTTTCCTCGGCTTTGCCTGGGGAAGAACTGCAGAAGTAGTCAATATCTGCATAACGTCACAATCTTGCTGCAATGGATCGACCAATAAGAATCGAGTATTCAAATTTACTTGAAGATTCTCTTTATTATACATACAAGCGGGAAGCCCGCGCTTCGCTCGGCCCACCGCTAGTTTTGTACAAGTTAAACATTGTTTGTCATTTTGCTTGTGAACGTTGTTAGCCGTGGCAATGTCATCAAGGCCGAAGAGACGACCCGCAATGATTTCTCCTGAATAACGTAACTTTATACAAAATCAACCACTCATTATTCTTGTATTTAAAGGAAAGATCTGTGTTAAAATCACGACTTAACTCAAAAAAAGCCGGGAAAAAACAGTTGCCGACGGGCCTGTTGCGCCATACACTTTGTACAAAAAAACAAAAAAAAACCCAACAACATCGTGTTTGTCATTCATATCCAGAACATGTCCATCATTTCCTATGCTACATTGAGACTGTCCAAATGGATTATTGCCGTTCGATTTTGCTCTATTGCTGATGTACAATAGCATCATTATGTTTGCTGCGCTTTATAAACGCGCAAAAAGGCCTGCGAATCATCAGTGAACTCTGTTCGTAACTTAATTAGACAGACCCCACCCCGAGTGTTGTAAAAAAAAAACTGTGTATAGTCGATATAGAGAGCTGGCACACTTCGTGTTTAGCAACACCGTGGGGGAGGGGGGAGGGTCTAGGGGAGCGGGGTATGCAGACAACTCTTTACTCAAAACGGGGTGGAAACTTTCTGTTCAAGTCGTACTGCAGACTACTTATGACCTGCAGCAAATTTGTCTACAAGGAATTTTAAGGAATGTCTAAAATTGCTCCTTACTTGGAAGGCATCCAACCTCCACTGGATTATCTGTCATACTTACATTTCTCAGCTAAACGCCCTCATCGGTGATTGTCGGTAATTTCATTTACAGAGACTTATTAGGGCAAGATAACTCCGTTGATGTTTTTTTTTTTTTTTTTTTTTTTTTTTGTCAGACAGCTTTGTGTTCAAAAATCCCGTTGAACACTCATTTGAAAACAATTCGGGGTATTCTTGCTTGCTGGTCATATTTGGTATGAAGGACCTCTTGTGCGACCCCCAAAATTACATTTTCGGGTGCAGGACTATGGAAGGCAGATGCAGGTACAAGTTGTGTTTCCGTGTCATACTTAGTTCCAGAGTTACTGTCAAACATAACGAGTGGTTGATTTTTTTTTCAAACCATTTTTCGGCAGAATATTATTCCTTGTGCATGGTTGATAAGATGCTGCCCCTGTTGGCTAATTTGCTGGGTGTAGTTGTCCTACTTTCTTGCCGCGTCTCGTACATTTAAGCCACGGCCACAAAATGTCCATGAGTCGGGAGCCTCTGAGCAGGGCTTTCCAACAGTATCAAAACTTGTGCAAATCCATCAATTTTGTGAGGTTGATATGCATGGCCGCTGGGAGGACCCGATGAATTGAAAGCAGCAATGTCTGCAAACTTGATGTATTGGCAGGAAGTTCAGCAGAAAGGGTCTCATCGACCACCCGTATAATAGTTTTCTCTTTGGATGTTTCATGTTTAGTCAAATTGATAAAGCTCTCAGTTTGCTAAGAATGACAGCTGTTGGGTAGCATTGCATTCTTGCCTTCAGTTCCAATCTACTTTGAATGGTTAATTGGCCAATATGAAAGCGGGGAGAGGTTAAACAATGACAACACCTTATTTTAAAATTGCTTCTTTATCTAAAAACATAAAGCCCTCGTACCAATTTTGTTTGATTTTATCATTTCTTGTGTATAGGTATTGAGGCATTGCAGGGTTAGGTACCAAAATGTACATTATTATTTTTAATGTATTTATCTATTGATTTATTCATTTATTTTTGTAAGTTGTGTGGGGAAAAAGTTTTGGTTCATATCAATAAAGAGACAACGAATGATATACATTGACAAAGTGTGAAGTCATATATTATTTGCACATCTTTCTGAGGACCATCGAGGTTTGAATTCACTTTTGATAGATGTTACATTTGCATCAGGTATAAAGTATAATTATTATTTGTTTTTTACCCATACACTGATGTGTGTTAAGCACTACATACTATATACTTTCCCGGGTCCCGTGAAAAAAATCCACGGGCATATTACTTAGGTGGGATTTGAAACCGCGACCTTTGCCATTCTAGAGCAAAAAAAAAAATGTTTGTACCAATAGACCAGCGAGATTGCATAGTTTAGAGGCAGTTCGAACTATTGGTAGGATTCGAGCTGCCTCTAGCTACCGGGCAAGCTGGGTGGTCTAGTGGTAAGACACCTGTTCTAGAATAGCAAAGGTCGTGGGTACGAAGCCCAGTAAAATAGACCTTTATCATGGTGCGGCCATCTTGATTTTCTCTCACTCAAACCAATGTAACCAAACAGAGGCTGGAAGGGCAAATAGTTTGGTTCCTTTTTGTACAATAAATATTAGCATACATTACTGTTATTTGATACAGGGAACATGACCAAGATGGTTGCAGCATGATAAAGGTCTATATGGAAGTGGATTTTTTTTCCACAGGACTCGGGAAAAGTACTGAGTATTAACAGTGCTTAACACACATCGATGCATGGGTGAAACACAAAATATTATTGTTTAAATTCATCTTCCCTGTAGACTACCGGATGCATATACAGTCATATATATTTAGTCGTCCTTCGGCTTCTGACATGAAGGTCAACTACAACAGCCCAAGGTTAACACATTCATTAAAAAAAAATACTTGTAGAAAAAAATCACAACAGGCCTAGCTATCATCGGTGGATGTTCGACAAGACAATAGTCGCTGACAGCTTAACAATTTTGTTATATTGTAATTATACAAATTAACATATTATGGGGAGTTTAGGGACACCGATCTGAAATAACCTCTGAATACAATTATCTATATCGATTTGATTGAAGAGACTGAGGGGATGGGTGTCAAAATGGTATCGCACAATATCATGGCAAAAAGTTGCCTTTGAAAAAACACAGTATATACCCAACAATTAGCACCCAAAAAAATAAAACAATCAGTCCGCAAGTCCGCAATTTGCTACGGAAGCAATGACTGGTATTGACATTGTAAAAAAGTATTGTTTACAATTCGACAATTAAATTTTTCAATAGCTTGTTTCCGTTCGTGGTCATCTCGGGGGGGGGGGGGGGAACAAATTGTGCAGAATGTGACTCAACAAAATCCTCTAGGGGTACATGCAAGCGGTTTGTTATAATGTATGACATTATGACAAAATCCATTCAACACGTCAACGGTTATTTTGTGTTTAATTGTTGAAAAATAACTGATGTAATTCCATTGTCATATAGCGGACTGCAGCAGGAAGAATTTGTCTTCCTCTTGTTTGGCGAGGTGTACTGTAAAAAAAAAATAATAATTTAAAACAAAACATTTAAAAAACACCCAAACAAGCAAACAAACAAACAAACACATACAACAACTGTGTATATATAAAGAATGTGATTTGCATTCCCTTGATTTGTTTTTGCTGCATGCTTTTTTTTATTGTTCTCTTTTTGCGTCTTTTATTCTATTGATTGTTGATTGTTTTTCAAGACTTTGTGTTTTTTCTATGCATTTTTAAACCCTGTGTAACAAATGGATATTTGTAGTTTCTTGTTGTTGAAGTTTTTATTGTGTATTTGTCCAATGTTGGGACCCATGGAAGAACAGTGGTTGTCACTGAATGGGCAACCAGGTTGAAATAATAAATAAACAAATAAATAAATAAATAAATATTCTATTCATTGACATTTTGAATAAATGAAGCAGTTAGCTTCAATGAAAAAGAAGAAAAGAAAAAAATGTGCCTCAAAATCCCCAATAATGGTATCGTTGCAACTTCTTCTCGCATGTATGCCTTTCTCACTAATGTTTAAATTCAGTAAATGCAGCCAGCGCACTGCGTCCTTTTTACACACAGGCAGGGCGCCATAAGCTTCAGAAAGACACCTCCTTTGGGCAGGCAGTGATGATGTGTTCGGACGTCAGTTAAGCATCTTTATTTCCGACATTTTGCGGACTTTTATGTCCGACGACAATTTTGAACCATTAAGTACGTCAGCCCCAATGTGTCCGACGAACGGTTTTGTCCGACCCATTGCGTCCAAAGAATGTTTGGTATCCAAAACTGGGCGTTGGTTGCGCCTCTAATCAAAGTAAGGAGTCCCAGAACGGTCATGTTCTGTTTACAAGTAAATACCAGCATAACCACCATATAAATATGTTTACAATACTTTTTACAAATAACTAAATGGATATACAGTTCGTGACAGTAGTAATAAACAAACAATTATCAAAATGTAGTGCACTGTTCTAATGTCCACGAAAGATACATATTTAAGGTGAATCCAATATTTATACTTTGTTTGGTGTTTGAGTTCCGGGGAACAGAGGGCGCGTTTCACCAAAGCTACAGAGTTTGCCTAACTTGAAAGTCAAAGCGTTCATCCAACATTCCTAAAACAAAGTAACATTAGTTTCTAATTATTGTAATTTTTTTATTATTACATGTTATCCTTTTCCTGTTTTTACATTTACGTCCAATTGTTCTTTCCTACTTGATATTTTTAAAAACAAAAATGTGTTTATTTCACAGCACTTTGATGACCTGGAAGAACTGCTGCGTCAATCCAACATCACCGTTGTCGCAATGGAGGTCGTCCACGACGTGACGCAATCACAAGAGCAGATCCGGAGTCTACAGGTAGGTCATTGACCCCACCCCCTCCCTCATCCTTGCACGCACGTCACACGCAGCGCCTGTGTCACTATTGGGTAGGAGAATCAAACAGGGGTGCGGTTTCGCTGCTGTAACCAAATAATCGTTGCCGGTTGCGGCCAGTGATTTACAAATGGCAAAATTTAACTGAAATAGTTATTGGGTACTCTCTTAATGTAAAAGACTGAAAACCCATTCTTTTTGTCCGCCATACCACTCTTGCAAAGAGCCATATGGCGGACAACTCTTTTTAGAGTGAAAAACATGTCTTTTCACTAGATTCATAGTGATATTCGCTCCACTGTCACTCAAAAAAAGAGTGGTGAAGAGTGAGTTTCACTCTCAAAAGAGCCAAACTGACTCCACTCTGGCAAGCGAGTGAAATGTTCACTCTTTAGAGAGTATACAGTCAGAAATCTTAACTCTGTTATATTTGTGTAAACTTTTTCAATTCGTTCGCATGAGAATTATTATTTTTTTATTCTATCGTCCAATACCGGACAATGCATCATTAACGGAGCCAATGTTAAAAAAATACCCGCGAGATTTGATGGTTTCTATGTAATGTTTATACTGCAGCAGTTCAAATAAACCTGCACGTACCTCGAGAATGTCTTCAAAAGTGCAAGTTAGGGACTTCGTATAAACTTGTCTCTGCTAGAACGAAGAGAGTTCATTATAGTTGTCGGTAATTGACACATCATTCATATATCCGAATAATGACCGTTTCCTTCATACCAGGAGATGTCTGAATGAAGAAAAAGAGAATGATAAAATTTGAATTGCAAACTCCCCGTTTAATCAAAATGCAATTAAGAGACGTTTATTGTGTAGCTTATACAACAATAGTATTTTCAAGTCTACAGTTTAAAATGCAATGCCTGGTGACTCGTTGAATTTGTGTTTTCCTTTTTAGGCATAAATCATCTCCATCTCGTGAATGTATTTTTGTTTTTTAATTAAACATTGTCAGAACCTATAGACGAACGGGATGCACATCATCAGACGGGTCAGACAATGACTAAGTTGAACGTACTGTTTTCATGTTTCGACTTGCTCTACAGTACACGTGCATCATCTGCATGGCTCTGCTTACCGTGATAAATCTGCGCTTCCCGCTGCCGTGCAAAGCGTGTCTGCGGGCCGCAAGCGCCAAATAGACCGATTGCGCGACCGATGTTTACATGTCTTCACGTGACCTGTAGTGGGTACTAGGTCATCTGAGCTGATGGCAAACTACGTGCAAATACATGCTGTGACCGACAACATTCACATCAACAGTCGGCTTTTGGTAATAATAACACAGTTACTAAGCCCTTTTATTAAAATTGTATGTTGTGACATTTATTTTGGTTACATTACTGTTTTATAAACTACCAGTATTCTACTACAAAGAGGTTTATTTTTTAGTTATGCGTCGGAGTCGGACGACGATGTAGCCACCCGCCTGTTATTTTGTATATAATGTAGGCCCAAATCACTATTTAAAAAAAGGGTACAGAACGTTGGAAAAGTGAGCATTTATACCTAGCCTTGCGGAATTTCAAATAGTTCACACAGTTTTTGGAAAGCCTTTTCTTTGAATGATTTCAGCTTGAAAACTGTAAAATTCTTGTGTAGAAAAGTTTGGCCCAACGTTCCGTCGTACAACCAGTACAACTACATCATGTGAACAAATACGTTCCTTGTATAATTTTCAAGACTTGCTGGAACTGTCCTTACTGGCTTTATTCAGCGACTTGAAGGTCTCTGGTACAAACTCTGGAATATTTTTCACAGATTTCGAGAAAGAAAAGCCTCGATCGAATAAACAAATGCAACAACCATCATATATACGGTTCCTTACTTTTTCTATGGAGGACATCGTGTTTGTTAACATTCAATACCCAATACAGGTCACGTGACACGGGTCGCGCAATCGGTCTATTGCGCGGTAAGCAGAACCATGAAATTGAAGACTTTTGGACGCTAGGTGGCAGCAGGCATACAGGTAAATTTCCACTGTTTACGTCATTCTGAGCTTGCTCTTATTTCCGAAAAGATTCCATTCAGGCAGTGTCCAAATTAGCTGCAGCTGCGGCTGTGGCTGTGGCTTGATAGACACGTTAAGACAATAGCAACAGCCACAACCACAAATTCGGACACGGCGTTAAGTCTGCTGCCACCTCGCATCCCGATCTGTCCATTTTTGCCGTAGTTATACTGGCTAAGCAATCAACTAGAGAATAAATGACAGAATAGCTTATTTCAAAGCATTTTTACAAACAAATAAATAAACAAAAACAAAAATATTAAGTAGAAATTAATTTTAAACACAAATTTTACACACGTGTATATATATATATATATTTTTTTTTCTTGTCCCATTATTAAAACCAGGTCTAAAATTTTTAACATTTATTGGTCTCGAAACATTTGAGGTTAGAAAACAGTAGATAAATTACCCTTTCAATCTGAAATTTACTTATTTTCCCAAATGAAATAAGTTGGAATTGCATTAAGAACAATCTGATTTTGTGACTCTACTGACTTCTTCAAACAAACTGTTTATTTCGAACTGAAGGAAACAAGAACTGAATCCAATCGGGCATTTTGAGTCAAAACAATCAAGGCACCTTGGGGGTGACCTTGACCGAATGACTTCTACAGTTTATTATAACACCTCTTCCTTTGACTCTATCTGTTGATTGGCCGAACGTGCGCACGTGGTGTTGTGTATTTTTACTATCACACTGCACACCGACCAAAAGAACTATTAAATGATACTATCCAACGACAACCTCGAACCCGGTGAAACGATCAAATAATACATGCATTTGAAATACGATATGAGAACGAAGGCAGCGTGGTACCCCTCTTTCTTTTTGTCAAGATTTCCTATCAGATTTTATAGAGTTGTTTGAAGACTGATATACGCACAAGTGTTTAACGAATATTACCACAAAGTGGATGAAATTGAGGTGTTATAAAACAAATATTGACTGCTTTATATCGTGGCGTAGTAAAACTAGTCACTCTCGGTGATCCCCGGAGCCGCCTATCTTCCCTCGGCTCCGCCTCGGGAAGATAGGCTGCTCCGGGGATCACCTCGAGTGACTAGTTTTACTACGCCACTCAAAGCAGTCAATATTTGTATACTATTATTGACATCAAATTGAACACAGTGGCGTAACAAAGGGGGGGTGGGCACGGGGGCTAGTGATTAAAAACTACCAGAATGAAATGTTACATTTTACGAGCTTTTATGTAGTAATTTCAATGTTTTTCAAAGTGGTTTTTTTATTATCTACACGCAAAATGTATTTTGTTTTACCTCAACACGTCAGAAGACCACTGAAAAGGGGCTTGTTTAGGAATAACAAACGGAAACTACAGTTTTAATTGGCCAAAAGTACCCCCTGCAAAATATTGTGCCCCACCCCCTTGTGCCCCTCTAAAATTTTACCCTAGTTACGGCGCTGATTGAACAGCATAACCAATGCCTAGAAAATTTCAAGAAAATTCAGTTTATGGAATAAAAGTCGATCAAATTATTTTACTGGGTCCAACTCCTGACTACATTATCTTTCGAAAAGAAGTTCTTTCAAAAGGAGAGAGGCAGGCAAATTCCACTTCCAAGGACAAAGAATTCCCTCAATGAATATTGATTTGTTAAAACCTTTACGTGTGTTCATTCACGGATGCCCCAATAGAATTATCACAAACACTGTATTTTCATTCATTCGTGCATTCATTCATTTAAGTTTATTACTCTACACAAAAATACACGCATGTAGTCAAAAGGACTAACATTGACGAGTTCACAAACCAAAACACGTACAATAAAAGTATGTAAGTTAATTTGCAGTTCATCCGATAAAAAAGAAAATCTGTTTTGAATGACCTTGGGTGGATTTCACAAAACTAGTCCTAAAAAGGTCTAGTCCGAACTGATGGCAAGTTCTATAAGTTATGACTAGTTACACATCCTGCCTCGAGATAAGGCTGGTCCTAGTACTCTGTGAAATCCACCAATGGTAGATTTCACAAAGCTCTAGGACTAGTCTTATATCGAGTTAGGACATAACTTAGGTCCTAAGTCCTAACTTAAGTCTGTTCCTACCTGACGGCAAGTTCTGTAAGTTTGAACTAGTTACTCGTCCTAACTCGAGATAAGACTAGTTGTGAAATCCACAGCTGCACGTTGGTTTTATGTAAACAAAAAAAACAAAAAAGGAGATGTTTCGTTAGTTGTTTGTATTGCTCCCATGCATCGACGTCACACGCGGCTACTGTCTGCCAATGGTCTGTCATTTTGGGAGTCAAATTTTAAATATCATTGGAGTTATGGTCGAGAGCCAACGGTGAAGTTCGTAAGCGGGCTTTATAAAAGTAAACTATGTATTGAATTTTCACAAAATGAAGGACAAGCTAAACTCGCCAGTCCACTAAAAAAACTCAGCTAAAAAAAACACATAATAAACATCATTTTATCACCCCCTACCCCCACCCCACTCCACCTCACCCCCCCAAAAAAAATAACAATAATAAATAAATAAACAACAATTCTACCCCCTCTTTTTACGTGTGGAGCGATCAGCGAAAGGTCCAAATGCACTCTTATAAATGCAATGTCAATGTAATTTGTATTCTCTAGAAAAAAAAACTTTTCAGTGATCTATAATTAAATGCTGAATATAAACTGGAAGTGAATACAAGTAATTTAAATTCCTTGTAAGTGATATTCTGTGTGAAGAATAAAGCCGGTAGAAGTAGCAGGGTTAGACACTAACAAAAACCGCAGGTAAAATTAGCTCTGTTTGAAAGTCAAATCGCCCCTCGGGGGATGAGAACAACTAGCGACAGAGTTGACGTTTTCTGCCCCAAAGTACGTCCATTGTAAAGTTGCACTACCTTCGAGTTGAAATAAAAAGCACAGCAAAAAAATAAAAATAAAAACGAAATTAAAACATATTGAATCTATTATGAAAATGAAGTAATCAATCTCATCCATGATATGATGGTTCAATGTAGGACCTGCGTGTATTTGAAAGAAAACAAAACTTTGTGGGAGGGTGGGGGTAGGGGTGTTGGGGGCAGATAGTGGAAATCTTTAGGGGAATTGTGCCTTTGATGATACAAGCATGGAGTTTGGTACCCAGTCAGAATATGGCATGAGATGTATTATTTCACGGATGAGAGTGGATGCAAATAAAAAAAATCCACGAAACACCGATGAAAGGTTGGGTGGCTACCACCCAATGGCAGCATTCTGTGCATGTAGATGGGGGCAAGCTCCTTGGTGTAGTCAAAATACAGTACAAGTGAAGTACCGTGCTTTACAAGGGCCTGGATGTACGTAAATGACGTCGACACGCGCGCGCATCTGCTGTCCGCCCAAAGTGATTGCTATTTCCGGTTCCGAAGCTGGCATACGTTGTGCGTTATTTTACACACACACAAAAAACCATCCATTCCATCGTTCAAAGCTATTTCTTGTGACAGAAACTGATATTCAAGAGAAGACCTCAAGTCTATGAAGACATAAAGTAAAACCTAAATTCAACCATCAAACCTTTCTTGAATAAATCATCAAAGACAAAACTACCTCGATACAATTCACATGGGCTTAGGGTAATCACTTGAATTACGTCAAACTTACAGGATAGGGCCACCGCAGATTTGTACGTTGACAACACAAAGGCAGAATCAATTCAACGGCTCCCCAAGTTCAAGGGACCTAAAGTTCACTGCTGTAATTTTCAAGTAACTAAGGTCAAGTCTCGAGCTAAAAGGCACGTGTGTCCTTGAGCAAGGCAATTAAATATAAATGCTTCAAATATTGGAAGAGGCAGTTGTGTTTGTCTCGCAACGGCTTCATTTTACCAATTCTTTTTTCTTAGCTATGCTGTGAAGAAACTTGCGTTTTTATCTTGTCATTTCCTTTTCTTTTTTTTTCCCTGCGCATTTGGGCATGTTTCTATCCCTTCTGTAGCCCGCACCTTGATTGGCCTTTGTGCCTTGTGATGGACGACTTGCAAAAAAAAAATAATAATAACAATAAAATAAAATAACAAGCAATTTTCAAAATGTTCAGACTGGCTGTCAATGTTGGTTATTCTACTGTACTTTTTTTCTTCTTCAAATGACAGATCTGCGATGGCCCTATAACTGTTTGCCAAATTTTATGGTTGTAAATCAAAAAACAAATAAATAAAATAAAACAACAAGCAATTTTCAAAATGTTCAGAATGGCTGTCAATGTTGGTAATATTCTACCTCTATTTTTTTTCAAATGACAGATCTGCGATGGTCCCATAACTGTGTACCAAATTAAATGGCTGCATCAAAGGCACAATCCCATCACCTACAGTGCCATATTAATGTCATCCTCTCGAAAGTACACCCTGTCCAGTGAGGATTATTGGTTATCATTGTTAAGCTTCTTGACCGAGCGGTCTGGTGCTTTTTATCATAGATTCTCTTGCTGATGGATTGCGGGTTCGAATCTTGGCAGTCTTTTAGCAGGGACTTGACCCATAGTTACTTGAACATGACAGTAGTGAGCCTTAGGTCTCGTGAACTTGGTGAGCCATTGAATTGATTTGTATATGCGTCAAGTAACAGATCACTGACATTTATGACAGGATAAAGTGCTTTCCTCTTTTATGACGTGTGTTTTCTGGGGGAAAAGAGACGGGGGGAGACACTTTGAAAAGCCCAATTGATTTCCTTTTGAATTTAGATTAACATTTTACAGGAAATAGCCAACTGTTTTTGCTGGTATCTAACTTAGGTCATGTCTGAATCAACCGACTTCGGCTACAGCTGCCTCGGCCCCACGGCTGTTGACTGAAACGACAAACGACAACGTTGAAGAATAAGCCGTCTCAAAGATGCCGAAGACGTCGATTAGGACACGGCCTTTGATAATTTATACAACATGTCTCCAAAATATTGACGCTTTCATCTCACATTTTCCCTCTGTATCCCTCTACCCAATCCTCTCTATGCAGCGTCACGACGTCAGGATTATATTCATTGGGTTCTACCCCGAGGCAGCCAAGCGCCTCTTCTGTCAGGTATGGAAATATTGTGATTTCTTTCTGAAAAAAATCGATAATATAATAAAAAAGGGCCGCAATCTTGTTTTTTCTCCCATTGAAGGCAACGTAGGCTTGCTTTAACCAAGGCTAGCTTTAATATAGGCTAGCTTAACCAAAGCGAGCCTAGACGAACAAAGCAGTTTTGCTCCATTGTGTTATATTATGACGATCAGTAGTCATCAGTTGCGTAGCTTGGGCTCATCACACTTGGGAACCATTGCCCCAGACCCCCCCCAAAAAAAAAAAAAAAAAAAAAAAAAAAAAATTGAGCTGAGAAAGAAACAAATAAAATACATAAAATAACAAGGTTAGATACATGAAACAGCCTTCCCCCAAAAACATTAATTAATTAATTAATTAAAATAAAATAAAGTTTTATAATAAACCCCCAAAAAGGTATGAAAAATACCCCTTCTTAAACCTTGAAGTTGAAAAGCTTTCTGCGAAGCAACAAATGATTCCCTCTAATAACCTTGTCTGCCGCAAAAGAAGAACAAAAAAAGAGTTCGATATATCAAATTTTTCATTAGTAAAGGTACGGCTTTTGGCGATTGCATCTAACGACGTTCAATGGTCGCTTGATATCAGTTCACAGCCTTTGTACTTTTTACACTGTTATCATAAAAACAATCCATCTTAGTTCGAAGATGAAGTAGGGTAATTTGGGCATGCTATCCTCCAGCGGCGTTGAGCGTTGACATCGTACTAAAGACATTAGGGTAGCCATCATCGTCTGTCCTATGGCCGTGTGTAATCGAGTGTATACCATCCAACGACTTGTCAAGTTGACGCCGGTCAATTACTGAATATCTCACCATGGCAAAGCGGTTTCACCTGGAACTTGGCCTCGGCATTTAATCCAGACCTTTTTTTTATTATTATTAAATTGAGCTGCATTCGCCATTTACGCAGGTGGATGATTTCATTGGACTTGGAATATAATTCCAGCCAATTTCCTCGGAGTGACGTCATAGGCTTAATGTTTTTGTTGTTGTTTTTTGCCTTGTAGTGACTGTGCGTGAGTTAAATACGGAAGGCAGAAACCTACCCCCCCCCCCCTCTGATATTAACGCACTCAAAGGTTTATCCACAAGTGGTTCACACTGCCACATGACGTGTAAATCAGAGGAGGGCTTAAGATGTCGTCCAACCCTGAACGGGCGGATCCAGAACATTTTTAGGGGTGGGCTAAGAATCAAAAACGATTTTCCAGCACATATGAATTATGAGATAATCAAAGGGTGTAAAAATCAGCTTACGCTATCGAGCCCGTACGGTTGACTCTCGCGGTCCCATAAAGCTCTTATATAATATGTAGAGTCACATTTCCATCTCGCAAAAAATATGAGAGCTATCTAATCTGGACAGGTTTCTGCAGGACATGATTGGTTGCATGGAGCACAAACATCTTCTAATAAAGACCACCTCATTCATTTGTGGGCTCATGCAAAATTTAGAGATGCAATTGGTTTAAAAAAAAAAAACGCATCCACACAATAATATTGGTACCGCCATGGCCGTACCGGTCGTACCGATTCCTACGATCCTGACGGCGATGAGTGGGAAATGTGGGGTAACATGGGAGAATACCTTACCGTTCGTGTCTGGTTCTCTTGTCCTCCCGCCCCCCTCCCCTCCCCTCCTCTCCCCCTCTTTATTTCCTTTTTGACGATGTTAAGGGGGGGCTATAGCCCCCTTATACCCCCCCCCCCCGATCTGCCAATGATTATGTCGAGGTGCTTTAACCCAACTGGGTCAGAGTACGCCGAACGAAATTGCCAATCTCATCTGATTAACTTACGTAGCTAAGATCAATGTAGTGTGATTTTCGGAAGGAGGTTAATGAGACCATTGATGGGATTGGGTGGACAGCGAAGGTCGGGCAAAATCTATAGCTGTTGGTTAAACTTGCTGGCATTTTGTTTTGAAGAACATAACGGTTTCCCCCTCGGTGCATGCACCAATTTCAATGGCGTTTTATGGGTTAGTCAGGTACCCGTACGTCAGTCAGTTGTCCGATATCGAGTAGGCCTACATAGACAAGGCCGAGTTAATCTGATCGGCTAATACACGAGGCAGCATGTAACTTATAACGGAACGTCTTGGCTTAATCATTGGTGGCGCTTGATAAAACACAGCAAACTCCCAGACAGAGAATAGCATGGATGACGATTCCTTACAAGTTTCCAAAACCTAACAGCGTCAAAGCTCGATTGTCAAGCACAAATAACTGCTCGTGGACCACTTGCTTCGAAGAATGTAGGGCTGAATTTTTTAGTTGCTCTGGTATATTTGACGATAGTGACAAACTTGCTGTCAACTCCAACCTATGGAGACCACAGTTTAAAAAAAAAATTAATTATAAAAAAAAAAAATCGGGATGATAAGTTGAAGTCCTAAATCCTTTTGTGTCCAATTGTCAAAGTGAAAGATTCAGAGGATTTGGTCCAGTAGACCTAAATAACAACTGCTTATCACTGGGTAAGGCATATCAATCTTATCCAAGTCCAGACGAATTGATGTGTCGGAGTGTGACATAGGAAAAGACGATCTGGGAGGATTGAGGCCACACGCTATATGCCAAACTGCCTAGTCTGTGTAGGATTCATGCTCAATCCTACACTCTTGTCTTATGCCGTGTCCGAATCGACGGCTTCAGTAGTTGCTATGGCTAGATCGCCTGTTCCTAAACGTTGCCGATGCATGCTGCCAACAGCCAGAGCCAGAGCTGAAGTCGCTGGATTCAGACACAGCATAGTCTCTTCTATGAAGATGGGCATTTTCGAAACCACGTTTTCAGATTCTGCTCGGCCGTCCTCCATCCAACCGCGTGTTTCAATGTAGTTCATCCAAATCACTTGTTTATTAATTTTTATAGAGGGTAAATTAGAATAAGTTTATTCTTTTAGGTACCGTACTCCTTGAGTGCCTTTAAGGTTTGGTTGTAAATTGATGAAAAATGAAAACATTGCTCCGATCTAACAAAAAATGTTAAAATATTTCCAAACTGCTACCGTCTCGAATGCAGATCTACCATATCGGTCTATGGGGCCCAAAATACGTCTGGATAGTCCCTGGCTGGTACCCGGCCGGTTGGTGGTTAACAGTCACCAGAGAAAACCACGGCTGCACCGCCAAACAACTAGACGGGATTTTGTTGTACCACCTCTTCGTGAGTGGTGTTCAAGTAATCGATAAATTGGACGACATTGATTACCACGGACTTGTGAGTAACTGAGTTTTTTAATCTAACATACGGTTCCTGTTACATGTATATTGGTTGTATCCAGGGGGCCAAATTAATGAGTAAAGACTGTCAGGCAGAAAGTGGTGCTTAGCGAAATGTTCTACTAAGCAAAGTACGTAAGCATGGAGTCAGTCAGAGAAAAATATAAATTACTTGATATTTGCTTGATAACCTGTTTCTGTTTAGCAAGTATTTTCTGTGCTTAGCATTTTTTTCGTGGGCTTGACAGCTTGATGAAATTGGGGCCCTGGAAGTCAATGGGTAGCCATCACAAAATGGAATGGCCTCCTCCAACCCGGTAATATAGACGTAATTCAAGTCGTAAATGTCGCGACATGAAGTAGTTGTATATTTAAGGATACCATTTTTTGTGGCAGTGGCTCTCTCAAAATAAAATAGCAGACATTTTTTTTTTATGGGATTCGATCCCACAACCATTCTAGAGCAGATGTCTTACGACTAAACCACCGAGCTTGCCCGGCCGCTGGAGGCAGTTCGAATTTCAGCGGTGGGTACCGATTTTCAAACCTAATCAATCGTTATAATGTCAAATTCAACTCCACAGAGACCCCAAGCAGACCCAACCCAACGGCAGTACCTCGATTGGCTCAGGTCGAAGAGTCTCTTGGACAATAACTGGGCAACGCTAGGGTACGCCTACGACGCGCTCTTCGTCATTGCCTTGTCGCTCAACGCGTCCATCGCTGACCTAGCTGAGATGGTTCCGCCCCGGCGATTGGATGAGTTTCGATACGATGACGAAGAGATTGCCCAGACATTCCGGCGAAACGCGGAAGCGATTGACGTTTATGGTGTCACGGTAAGTTTTAAAATGCTCGGTGCAATGACAACATTTATATAAATGAAAATGAACAGACGACCAAACATTCTTGAGCACCAGATCAAGACATCAACATTTCATTCTCATGTCTACCCAAATTCCTCCCTCATCACAAAACTCCAAAAAGAAATGTTGCGTTTTGTTTTAACCATGGCACAACGTTTACTTTAAACCAGTCGATGCGACCGGGAGAAGGACGTAAAGTGTGACCAGCAAAGGGTTGTAAGCTTTTACCGTCCGAAACTGTTTTTCCAAAAAAATGAGTGCCAAAGTTTGGTCTTTTTTCTGCTATTTGTAAGTCATTTGGGAAAGTTAAATTTCGCATAAGTACGGAAAAACATGTTTTGGGTGTAATTCTAGCAACAAATAATATACAACTTTTTTTCAAAAGAGCCGACAATTCTTGTGACCTTCTGCTGGGGCAACAGACTTGTAATTTGTGTGCCCGGAAAAAGGCCGTACAGCCTTCTACGACCTTTCCTCCTGCAGACAACGACCTGTGGGTTTCGCTCGGTCCCAGCGCCAGAGCCAAAGGCGTTGGGACTGGCTGTGCGGAGTTGTGCACCTGCGATTCTTTCAAGAACTTTTGCAATGGACATCAAATAATGTACCATTTGATTGAGAGATATTTTCAAAAGAAGTCGCTGTGCTCTTTGTGCTTTGATGGAAGAACTGTGCGAATTCACTAGCCAGATTCTCATGCGATTGACGTCTAGGTAATATTGGCAAGGATGATGTGGGAAGTGTCCGACCTGTAATCTAGAATGGTTATGCTTTACTTCTCGAGATGTATCCGTTACGTGTCTTTCCACCACGGTAACCGCGTCTAGTTGCCCGAACAATGTTAAGACGCTTCAATTCAATCCATTCTGCAGGTGTGAATGGGCGATCAAAAATGCTTTTTCGCTCCTGATTCTGTCTTGTGGTAATTACATTAGTTCTTTCCGTGAAAATGTATTACGCTCCATGGTGATAGTACACACAACTGTACACAATGTTAACCATTGGCCAGTTCTTTATTGCAAAGATAGCATGACTCCTTTCCACGAACGTATTTTGCAAATGTTCAGGTTCACAAATATTTCGAACTTATTATTATGCACAAAAGTACTCACAATGACATCCAAAAGCCATATCCAGTCCAAGATTGGTTCATACCAGATGATGTGTTGTAGATTTTGGAGAAGATTCATGGTACTATGAGGTAGGTGCAGCCAGCAGAGAGGGCGCCACCTTCGCTAAGTATCAACAGTCAATCACTCATTATGCGTCATTCTCATTCACCTGTTTTTTTCTTTTTTACTTTTTCGTATGCGCTAATAAGGACCATCTCGTGATAGGTAAAGACGGGGCTCGGGTCTTCACAGAGTATGTTTACATCGAACAGAGCCAAGGTAACGAGTACATTACGGTTTATTCTTCCTCTGGGTTTGTTTTCCACGGCGATGGATCGGTTTGGGTTTGGGTTGAGTCAGTGTTCTATAAATGTTGGATATTAGGTTTGGTGAATTAATAAGTATTGATGTCTTTTGTTTTATTTGACACCAATTAAACGGAAGGGGCAGGGAGGCCTAATGTATACAATAAATGTCATTAGATTTTTCAAGTCACTTGTAAAAATCTAATTTATGTTAAATGCATGACAATATTACGCGGTTTTGCTCCCCCACTTTCAATGTTCACACCATAAAACACAACATCGGTTGACCTAAAAAGGTGATCTGATAACATCACAACTTTGTTGGTCAATGTGTACGGTAAAGCATTATCAGATCGTCGATAGTGCATAATGACAAGACCAGTGATGAATAATATAAGGCCTACATAATATTGTTCTACTAACCGCCCAATTTAACATTAATTCAACCAGCGGGACCCGCGCTTAGCGCGGGTCCCGCTGGTCAGTACCGGTAATAGACTGTGCAAGTCTCGCGCGTATTCGAATATTATTGGGTCCATTTTGGTCCCACACACATTGCTGTAACATGTTAAGGAAACAAAATCACGCGCTTTGACGGACCCTCATGTTCGAATACGCGCGAGACTTGCACAGTCTATTCACCAAACCCTTTAAGTGTGATTTACCAGGTAAGGGAGTTTCTACAGGAAACACATTGGGTCCGGAGACTGATGTTAGCTAGTCAATGTTTAACATTATCAGTCTGCTGCATGTCAAAACTAAGTGACTGTTAATGGTATATTCGGCTGTTGTTGATGTTTGCCTATCTCTTATTATTTCGGCACGCTTTTCCATTAAAAAGGAAGAATCTGGGTTGAGGAGGTCAACAAACACATCCTGCATGGATATAACGATGACAATCTTGTGTCGTCAGGACAAAGACCTATCGATATCAATTTTGTATGGTGGCTTTAAAGGGACATCGCACATATATATTGACGGCAATATTGGCGTCAATATTCACGACTTATGGTTCCAGGTCACAAATTTATATATTGCCGCCTATATTGCTGTCAAAATTCACGACTTATGGCCCAAGTTACAAGTATTATGACGCCAATATTGACGTCAAAATTCATGACTTGTAGCCAAAGTCGCAAATATTGAAGGCAAAATTGCCGTCAATGTTCACGACTTGTGTCCAAGTCGCAATGTTATTGTTGCCGTCAATGTTCACGACTTGTACCCCAAGTCGCAAACATTGACGGCAATCTTGCCGCTGATATTCACGATATTGTAATTAATTCACAGTTGTAATATTGAATGCCTCCCTTATAGCTAACGGGTCTTACGCCAAGATTGCCAAGTTTAACACTGCGAATTCTACAGTCTCTCTACTGGATGGACGCGAACTCCTATGGTCAGGTAGTCCGAGTCTTTGTAACGTCTTTATCCTGCATGTTCTTATTAATGTGTCTAACATTATAACAGAACAGACATTATGCATATGACGTCACTATGACCTTTTACAACAGGAAAGGGCTGAGGTCAAAACAGCTACAACGCAGGTTCGATGCTGCGTTTGACCTCAAAGATGGCGGCGAATGCATACAGAAAAGTTTGTAGACATGCAGTTGATTCGTTATAACCACACATTCCGGCAGTCACTTCATGCAAGATACCTTGTAAAACGTATCTGATCAGATTTGTGTGGGCATGTTTGACCATACCACCGTGGACATGTTACAAAAGGGACAATAGGTCCTCACTAGTCAGTTCTTTGTTTGCATGGGTCCTCAGACGCCATTTGTATACCAAACCAATGGAGATTGCTTCAATACAGGAACGATGAATGAAATGATAGATAGTCCTCAGACATAATGACAATTCACGACTGTTTGTGGGGTCGGGGCGCTTGTCTGCCAGTTGATACGCAGGACTTCGACAAAAAGGATCAGATGGTTTTGACAGACTGAGTACGTGCTCGGTTCAGTTCTGTGTGCATAGCCAATGGGGTCCAAACAATGGGGAGAACAAAGTGAAGTACTCGACTTACTTGGTGGACAACATAATCAGTTGTGCTTTGTGTTGGAGGGGAAGGGCTATGGGGAAGCACACCCATTCCGGGTCAGCTGGACCCTGTTTTTCTGATCCAAATGGCCCGTAGTTCGAGTCAGGAACACGTTAGCGATCCGGTAACGGGGAGACCACAGAGCTACGGCGTAGCTCGCTATGAATCGGATCATAATCTTGGGTTTTCTACGCACATTGTTTTACCGTGTAAGGGAAAATATGAAATCGCGCGCTTTCACGGGGCCAAACGCACGAGACTTGCACATTCTTTTCTGACCTGTGACATCAGAGAGTATGGAATCCATTCCGTTACATTTTAAACAATGCAGTCTCATAGCTGCATTTGTCAGTTTCAACCTAGGTTAAATCGATAATTCTGACACAACAGATATTCCTTACTCTGTCTAGTACATTAATCCATGTTCAATTCAATCCTCTATAATTTGAACTCTGCTAACTTAGGCTAACCCATTTACGAACTGTTCACCTCTTTAGGAAAAGGCCCACCCGTAGACGGAATTACGGAGATAGAAGAACCCATCACCATCTCTCTGGTCAATCGCTTAGTGTGTTACGTACTCTCTGCACTCGGCACGCTACTCTCCCTGTATTTCGTGACGATAAATATTCGATATCGAAGCCAGAGGTAAATATTAATACAGGATATCGATTTTGGATTTGGTAATGGGAGACTTTAGAGACGTTAGCGGGCGCCCCAGTAAGCGGTCCTTTTCTATTATGAGAACAATAGAAAAGGATATAGGATGTGCTTTGGGCCGAATTATTGCACCTTCCTTAAACATTATTCCCATGTAGCCAACGGCACCATCAGCCACGGCGAATCGTTCAACTGGGTTCTTTTACGTGCATTAAACAACAGATGGGGCCAACGGCTTTACGTCCCATCCGAAGAAGGAAGCAATAATGATTAAGTGTCTTGCTCTTGGACACAAGTGTCAAGACCGGGACTCGAACCCACACTCTGCTGATCAGAAACACCATTATATCGTTCCATTGAAATAATGTTTCATTGCCACGAAATAATTATCATCATCCTCTAGCTGCTTGTTAAGCATAACCACGGAATCAATTCTTTAAACATTTTTAACCGTTCAAAAATGTGCATTGCGTGAGTTTAAATCTTCCCTTATCAGGTTTAAAGACGAAGGCTCGTCACCATTACCCGACGGATATTTCTGTGGCTATTTGACCCGGTCAAATGTGATCTTTCGTGGCACGAATATGTCACGCGTTGACGGGCGTGCGTCTTTAAAATTCATTCTCAAATCTGTTGTGGTTTATGAATTGATCTCAATAAAATCATTTAGGTTTTAATGAAATCGTTTATATCACCAAAGAAATATCACGGTGATTTTGCCCAGACTTACGTGGGTAAAGGACAGTGATACAGCTTGCAAAATATCTTCTTCTTTTCTATTGTTGATTTTATTTTATTTTTATTTTTATTAGTATTGTTTATCTAGAAGGTCAAGTGTCAATAACAAGATTGATGAAAACATAACAGGACTGTTATTAAATTTATGATAGCAAACATTATTCAAATAAATCTACAAACGATTTTGTGAAGTTTAAATAGTTTCTATGGGCTACCCTCCAAACAGATCAAGGCATTTACATTGGTCCCTGTACATATTGATTCGTACTTACAGCGTTACTTTCCTCTTTTAATACATAGTCAACATAAAACCAAAAGCAACAACATACTCACAAAAAAGGTTCAAGAAATGCCAGCTCGTGCAGACTAATACTTTCGAGTGCACGAGATTCTGTCGTTACGCATTAAAGCATTGATCAAAATGTATTCTTGGGTTTTCGTCAACAGCACTGTTTCCATGCATAACACAGGCATGTGGAGTCCTCTGTGTGCCAATTTCATTATCAACGCAAAAGACTTGCACGCAGTACCTCCAAATCTCTTTGTTTTGGAAGGAAGTGTTTGCTCTATTTAGAAGTCTCTCTTGCCTTTGCGACAGGAAACCTGACATTTCGCAGTGAGTCTGTAAATGGAACGCGAAGGATATATCGAGGAAACCATCAGAGTGAATCTTCACTTTGGGTACTGTTCATATGCCAAAGCTATTGTCAAAATATATACGTTTGGAATTTGCTTTGTTGTCTCTTCTTTGCCACCTTACAATAATAATACGCAGTTCTTGTATAGCGCTTTATCACACGCGAGGGCGTCTCAAAGCGCTCATTATTTTTTCCCTCTAAGGTATGTGGAGCTATGCTCGAAATATAAGACCCATTCATTTACAAAGCACCATGTTACGGCTTACAAGGTGCTGTGGGTCAATATGCTGCCATTCATGCCCGGAAACACTTAACGATAAGTGAAACATTTTTTTTTACGCAACACACAACACACGGGACCTGAGGCTTTACGTCCAATCCGAAGGACGAAGCAATAAACTTTAAGTTCTTTGCTTAATGAAATAAGTTTGCAGACCGGGACTCCCCAAACACTCCTTCTCTTCCTCCTCCTCCTCCCCTCCCCCTTCCCCTCCTCCCTCTCCTCTCCTCTTCTCCTCCTCTCCTCCTCTCTTCCTCTCCCCTCCTCTCCTCCTCCTCGTCCTCCTCCTCCTCACCTCCTCCTCCTTCTTGTCGAGAGAAACAATGAGTTACCGCGGTTCAAGTAATTGCAGACCGCAATTCGACGTTTTTCTGATTTCTTTTCTTTTATGAAAAATCGTCCTGTAATAAGGCCGGCCAAGGGGCTACTCAATCTGAAGCCTATAAGGGGGAAACAGATAGATTCAAAGGGAGAGAAGTACCTGTAGAAGAGTCTTAAGGGGGGACAGACTGTCTAAGAGAAAGATGTTCATACTGATGTGCGATATCAACGGCAAACTTTTTATCTACATATGAATCGTCTGAGGCAAATTTAGTCTGACGCATCAAATTGCACACTTATTGGATTTTTAATATAACGTCTTCCCGCCTTTTGATCTGTGTCATCCAGGGCTATTAAATTGTCCAGTCCCATGCTGAATAACTTCATAGTGTGCGGTTGTCTACTTCTCTACGCGGCCGTCTTCCTGTTTGGCCTCGACCGGTCGACGATGAATGATGACGTCATTGTCAGGCTTTGCTTCGTAAGTTTCAAGGCGTAGGCCGTGTCCGAAGTGGCTATGGCTGCGGCTGGATCACCGCGTCATGCGTTGAAGCACATAGGACTTCCTTAGCATCACCCTTAGCAACAGCCAAGCTGTTGCCATAGCAGCCAATTCGGAAACGGCCTCAGGCTGGGTCATTAGTTACGTCACCACATTACAAATCGTAGTCAACGGGGCCCAGATAAGAATATCTCATCGCAAACTGGACAATTAGCAGCATAAAGTTGCAAATGTATAAATATATCCAATATTCCAATTATCCAATCTTCAAACTCAAATGGTTTTTATGCATGCTATCCGATGAAATATTTTAAAGGATGACTGCATATGTATTTAGGCTTGATTGTTTGTTTGTTTGTTTGTTTGTTTTTGCTTTCAATAAACTCATAAGTTGAAAAGAGATGTGTTTAGTTAGCCCATGCATTATACTGTCTTTCAACGTTTGTTTTTGTTTTGTTCTCAGGTTGAGACTGCATTGCTATGTATTGGTATTTCTTTGGCATTTGGAGCTTTGTTCCTGAAAACCTACCGAATTCACCTTATTTGGACAAACTCGATGAAGCATGCAAAGAGAATGGTAATCTTTGTTCGAAACTCCATTATCAAGTTACAGACATGTAACTGTTTCAAATATATGGCGATTTAGAAATCGCAGTGTAAACCTGTGATATCTTAATTTAGGCAGTGAGATGGTTTTGCCTTTAATGATAGAATCATGGAATTTGGCAAACAGTCAGAGTATGCCATGAGAAAGATATTTGGCTATAGAGCCATCGCAGATTTGTTCTTTGTAAAAAAATAAAAAATACTTAGAACAAGCAATGGCAGCCATTTAAAAAACAAATGAAAGTTGATCTACATTTTTTCAAAAGACAAACCTGCGACGTACGATATAGCCAAATATCTTTCATATTACATATTATTCTAAGTGTACCAAACTCCATGTATCATCAAGGTCACAATTCTCCCGCATATTTCTCCACCCCACCAAATGTTTACAAAAGAGCCACAGAGCCTGGACTTCCAGAAGAAACAATATGTAAAAGCTCAATGGAGGGGAAACGCATACTTATAAAATTCTTTGATCAAAGGTGCGATTCATTTTATTGTACGGCGGTTAGGAAGAAAATAAACCATTAAATCCACTCTGAAGGGGACATAATTTCCGTACATTTTTGTCTTGACATCGCAAGGGAACAGTAATTGAGGATCAGAACCCTGTTTTAAAAACGGCCGTGCACGAACATTGTCACAGAACAAGCATTGTTTTATTTCATCGCTTTATTATAGCGAACATGATCGCAGTGAACTTGCACAAAATTCCCACAAATTTTAAACAGGGCTGTGATCGCCGTTTCCTCGCAAACGCGACCGTCGAGTTTGAAAGATTGAAATTTGAATGTTGGTATTCTCCCTAAAAAACAATGATGCAGCATGCATTGCTGCTCCACTATGTGTGAGACTTTAAGTAACGCTAGATGGCGGCAGACTTACCAGGTAAATCCATTGTTCTCAAAATTAATGATGCAGGTGCACCCCACTAAAAACAATCCCTTAGCGTCCAGTGCAATATTATTAAAACATACTTTAAAAACTACATAGAAGTCTCAGAAGTTTTTTACAGTAAAAGTGCAAACTATTCATTTACTCCTAAAATTCCACCCTCTGGTAAAATTTGACATGGGTTGAACCAAGGCCCGTCGAGTTATTCTCCGTCCAAATAAAAACACTTGTGTAAATTTCCAAACGTCCGAGCACTTATCTTTAAAAATGGCCCAACACCTCTCAGCAAAAAAAATGACAGGATAATTTTTTCAGGTTCCTCAGGTCATCCAAAGTACTTCAAGTTGGCAGGACAACAATCTCCAGAATACATTATTGTGCAATGGTTTTACACTGTGCCCCTTTTACTAGACTTTCAAATCTTTCTTTAGATATATTTTCAGGGAATACACGAATTATTAATCATAAAGGCCGACGTTCTGGTTTCTCCCCTTTCGGTGGGTTGCACCATGACCGTGCTCAGAATACGTAACTGGGGATTTACCAGGGGCGTGTTTTGACGACCTCAACCAGAAACAAGTTTGAGCTTCGGTCATTGGTTTAGCGTTTTCGCGTGTTCTGCTCAACAACCGCAGTGACACAGCTGTTCCGACTAAACCGTAACCGAGTTGTTGGCTCGGTTAGGCTTGGTTTCAAGATGGCTGAGTCCAAAACATACAAAAAAAAGTCGACAGAATTCTTTTAAAAATGAAAAATATTGAAGCATACCAATCCAACAATGTTGATAAAATTACAAAAACTAAGTTCCATTACTTGAAAATAAAAAGAAGGCTGTACATTTTGAGAACATTAATTTCTAAGAAATGTACCCACGTTACAAACTGTTCCTGGTTTCCGACCCGTTTTTGCCTAGGTCTCAAAAGTTGTCCTGGTCTGTGAATTTGACGTCAGAAACTTGTTTCTGGTCGAGGTCGCCAAAACACGCCCCTGGTTTGTCTACGACCTCGGGTAATGTTAGCATTGTTTTTGACCTCGTATGCCTCCTTCTTCTTAATTGTTTCATGTTTTTATTTTTTTTTTTTTTTATTTTTTTTTTTTTTGATGATCCTAACAGGAGATACCTGACTCTAAACTAATGGCTGGAGTAGCATCAATGGTAATGATCGACGTCATCTGCATAGTGTTATGGATTCTACTTGACAAAACGGCCGTGCAAAAGTTTTACCTAGAGTCTAAGGTATAATACTAATAATTATTTATCTGACATACAGATCCTTTTGATTGGTGGAACTCACATCACGTGACACTCACTATTACTCCCATCTGCACCGGCGATCAAAAAGTCCTATTCACCCATTATGGGATAGTATTTCCATTTCAACAGTTAGGATCATCATGTTCCCAATATTTTTGAGTAGTGGAGCGCCGCTGTTAAAACAAAGGAACACCTGTGCAAAAGGTTGTAATCCGATCGATATTAATTGTTTGCATTCAACCTAGCACACAAACATGGCGACCTCAACAGGTATTCCTACATTTCTGGTATTGATTTAAAAGACTTTAAAGGTTCAAAAAAGGCATGTTGATTTGCTTGAATTCGCTCGGTAAAATTTGGACTGTTCCATTTCACGTGGGGAAGCGATAACATTCCTCCCATTCCTCAGAGTCTGAGCCACTCAACTTTGTAAACTATCAAATGAAGTGAGCACCGTACGCTGATGCAGAACCCTATTCCTAACCCTAACTCTTCTTTACTTGACTTCAGTATCTGTGTTATTTTTCGAAAAAAAATAACGATTTTCATCGTAATGAATGTCGTATTCTAATAAAGAAATTATCAATATTTCCCAAACTAAAACTACCCAGTAATTCATCTTGTCCAAACAAACAAAATTGCATAAGTAGTCCCTACTGTATCAATTTAAACCATAACCTTGCACATTAATGTTTGACCCAATTTGGAAGGGGAAAATGCAAGGCTGATCTCTCGGACTTTATGTTGTTGTTTTTTTACCAAAATTTAAAGGTCGGTTTCATATCAAAATAAAGCACACCTCTACTGATACCCTACTTATTTTCTAACTTGACGTCCGCATTTCTATTATTTTTCGGCATATTAACGACTCATCCGAACTTTATCAAATATTTAAACAAACAAACTTAAACAATATTTTATCAATTTCTCCAAAACTACATCTAATTTCTCCGGTCCACACAGTCACATACAATGACGTGAAAAGTGAAATGCAACAACTAAAAACAAACGAGTGATGATTGTCATGCCGTTTGCAAAAGGTGCGTTTTGTCACTGATTTTTTTAAGGGACCCACGTGGGCAGACAATTTTCAACTGATTTAGAATGATTAAACAATAAACACCCCCGGTTTTTCACATGATTTTGATTGTGTTTTCACAGCTAGACGAAACAAATCCTGAATTGGAGCTGTACAAGGTGTCAGTATACAGGGAGTGTCTATCCGATCATCAGATTGTCTTTACTATCGTCATCTACTTTGTGAAGGGACTGATCATGCTCGGTGGGATCTTCCTGGCGTGGGAAATGAGACGAATCACAGTCGCTGAATTGAATGACAGTACGTGTTTTCCATCCTCCCAAAGCCGGGATTCTTCTTTGCATTGGGGGGGGGGGGGTGGGGGGAGCTCACAAATCTTTTAGTGATCATTGATACCCTTTTACGTTTTACGAATCCATATTAACGAATCGTTTATCCGTAATAACGAATGAGTAACTCTGTAGACTTGTTTATTTATCAAAATAATGAGTAGGCCTAATCCCGATAACGAATACAGTTATAGACTCTTTTTCTGATTTTTTCCCCGATCTTGTTCACTGGTTGTTTCACTGCAGTGCGTGTGCATGTATTAGAGAGTGTGTCTTTAAAGCAGCATATGTTTGTGTAACACCAACGCGTTACGCGTGCGTTTGGGCCATTTTTAACATGGAATAATAGCATAGCTAGACATGTATGGCCTACACGCCTATGGTAAAACCAACGCATGGGCAATCTGCAGTGATGTGTACAAAAGAGGTTTCCTGCAGATTGCCACTGAAACAGAAAAAAACATTGGCATTGATCATTAAAGCTAGCCAATTTTTGTATGAAGTAACATTGGCAAACGGGTAACATAGGAATGATTACATCAGGATCTATGCTCACAAAAGCAATTGTTTTCCCCCCGCAAACTCGTTCGCAGGTCACTTCATTGCACTGTCAGTTTACGTAGTAACCTTGACTATGGCCATCACCATACCCACCCTGTACGTGGTCACGGACAACAGAGAGCTGTATTTTGGCGTTAGGTCCGTCGCTATCGTGCTGGCCAACACCACGGTGTTGTGTCTAGTCTTCGTTCCAAAGGTGAGGAACACAGTTTTAGCAAACCCATGGGTTTTATAGACCGTCCTGCTTTCCCCCCAGATTTTGTCAAGAACTAAAAAAAACTGGAAAAGTTCAAACTTAAATCAGATTGTGGATATTGAAAAGAATCTTGATGACGTCAACTTGCGCTGTTGTTTGATTTATAGTTGGTCGTGCGATGCTGCCCCCAGCGACAACACTAACTTAAAACTGTGGGGTTTGTTTTTGATGATCGCGCGTCAGATTTCAGTCTCGCGACCAGTGGGAAGAACAGCCCCTCTCCCACCCCTTCCAAGCGCTCGCTTTCCCTTTAATTGAAAAAAAAAGAAAGTATAACGAGTCATTAGTTTGTAAGTTCATTTCATTTCACTCGTTTACATCTTTTTTCTGCAGATAACATTGTTTTTCAAGACGAAGGACGGCGAGTTAAAGCTTCATTTCGGTAATAAAGATCAAAATATGGGGTCAACCCTTCCAGCAGGATCCACCCTGAATCATGGCCCCGGGAAGGGATCGAGGTTGATGCAAACTTTAGTCGAAGTAATTGCAAGTTGCTCTAATTTGCATTTTACCACAAAGTTAATTTCCTTCAAGACCGGTAGAAATACCTAGTGCATAGGCTTGCTTCAAGACATTGAAGATAATAACAAATCATCGATGATTTTAATGGCACGGCCCCAGTGTGCGTATAATGGTGCTTGGGTTAAATCTTAAGATTTGAAGACCTACTGACTCGTAGACGTCTTTAGTGGCGCCCTCTGTTGATGAAATCAAATTAGTGGCGAAAATTGAACACCGGAGTTTACAATACCGTACGAGAATGCTCGTCATACAATTAAGCCTTCATACAAATCGATTTTGTTTGTTGTTTACTTTGTCATTTTTCTAAAAATGTTTTTATATTTCTCCATCCACAGAGACATCGAACGCTGTTTGAGTTGGTGTCAAAGTTGAAAGCACGTGAAGCGACGCAAATAAAAGTGACTCGATCCAAAACAAGCAAAAGCAACAAACAGCCGTCAACAGATACCAATACGTCATCACCCACAATATAATGTCGTCATCGTAACACTTCTTGCCCTGTTAAGTTTAACACACATTAGAAACGGCATTTTTTTTTATATGTATATTCGTGTTTTTTTTATTTTTTTATTATTATTACTTTTTATTATTATTATTATGAGGTTAACACTTACAACACTAGCAAGCCTAAAACTTCACACTATTTGCAAACGAGTAGTTCAACGTTTATGAGTAGTTCTGTAGAACTTCCACCAACACCACACCCAAAATGTTTATTTCTAGTGTAATGGTTAAAAACTGTTTTACGAGCGAACTGATCAGAAAGAGTATTACCCGCTGCAAAAAAAAACAAACGTTTTTTCATTTATGTTTAATTTAAAAGGCATTCCTATCACACATTGCAAATGTTCAAATATTTGCAAAGATATTGGCAACATTGCATATTTTTGCAAAGGTAATTGCGAACATTTTGGCGACATCGCAAATAATGTTGTCTTAAAGATATTATTTTTTGTATTTATTATTAGTTTGTTCAGATAAAAACATCAAATGCACATATGCAAACAGACAAAGAAACAGTGGGCGGTAGATTCCATATCGGATAGCGCCAAAAGCCAATAACAGACACTTATTTCCATTGGGGTCCGTCAAGACAAACAATTGGCAAAAATCTGCAATGATATTTAAGATTTTGCAATTGCAAAAATATTTGCGATGTGCGATGTCCCTTCAGGGCCACCATACATCCCAGTACGCTCGACCGACAATAATTTTTTGAAGTGTATGATTTGGTAGGCCTACACTGAGGCCGTGCCCGAATTGGCGGCTATGGCTACGGCTAAAGCTATGGAATAGTTTGCCTCCCACCCTTAGATCTCAACCTGACATTGCTTCATTCAAATCCAGTCTCAAGACCTACCTCTTCAGTCAAGCCTACCATTAATTTTTCCCTTGGTCCTCCTACAGCGCAGTGAATAGTTTTCTAGATACCAGCGCTTTACAAGTTTTATTATTATTATTATTATTATTAAAGCTACGGCTGGATTGCCGCGTGATCTTGCGTTGAAGTATAATAAGACGTCATTAGCAATAGCCGCTACCTTAGCCGTAGCCGCTAATTAGGGATACTCCGGGTCTGAGTGTACAGGCTTGTACCATGATAATTGCAATCCTGTACGTAAAAGTGTGCAAGTCATTCCACTATAAGCCACGCCCACTTCACATTTGCCCACTATAAATCACCAAAGAGCTATTTTTTATTTGATAAGCAAGAAATTAAAAGTTTACTAATTGGAATTGGCATTTTCATACGTTCTTCAAGGACTATAAGGTCTTCTAGTAGTGGAACCAGTTTCAATGAGTGAAAAACAAAATGGGTAATTTTTTGTAAAATTACAAGCAATAACGTCAGACAACGAAAACATTGGGAGTGTACGCGAGCGTGTGCTTGACGCAATGACTAACCCTAACCCAAACCCAAACCCAAACCCAAACCCGAACCCGAACCCGAACCCGAACCCGAACCCAAACCCAAACCCAAACCCAACCCTAACCCTAACCCAAACCCAAACCCAATCCCAAACCCAAACCCATACCCAAACCCTAACCCTAACCCTAACTCAAACCCAAACCAAACCCTAACCTTAACCCAAACCCTAACCCTAACCCTAACCCTAACCCTAACCCAAACCCAAACCAACCCTAACCCTAACCCTAACCCAAACCCAAACCCAAACCCAAACCCAACCCTAACCCCAACCCCAACCCACAGGATAAAGGTGCTTATGCTTCATGACCCATCACCCCCCATTACGAATTAAAATGGTCTAGTGGGAGGTCTCAGAAAGTATACTCATGTTTTACAATAACTACACCATGCACCGTTATGCAAAAAAGGGGTGTGTATGAAATACATCGGCTTCATTTTCTAACTATTCAAACGAACTTTTACAGTCCAAAGCCGTTGTTACGTCTTTAAAATATTCTTCATTGGTAGAATAACTAATTTTACTTATTACTTTTTGTTACATAATGGCTGGCCTTTGAACCCAGCTTTCCACAATATAGATTAAATTTAATTCAAGGACTAAAGTTGTGGTGGGCAAATTTGGGCCTAAAAATGAATTATTAACTGAGTGCCCCTCTGCCGCACTTTGATGTTGAAATAAAATTGTATTGTGCACTCAGGACCTGTGTCTCTTGCTTTGTTTTTTCCACGAGCAGGCGCGGTTCTATGGGGGGGGGGGGGCAAGAAGATGCACGATGGAAAAATGCTGGATCTTTAAAAATTCAAATGAATAGTGCATGATCATTTTGGAGTGAACATGTGCACTCAACTGCATCATGTATTGTTTGATTATTGTAATTTTCCACTTACTACGCGCCAAAAAATACATGAAGATGCGCTGCGTATTGGTTGCTTTTCGACTCCCAATAGCAGTTGCAAAAGTTAGAAGGTGACGTCACGACAATTTATTGTCGAACACCAAATTTTCGATCTGCCTTCTGTTTAAGTTGGTGGGATCGTTTGGCGTAAGTTTTTTTTCTCGTTTAGTTGGCCCTACTTATTGCGCAAACGAGCTTCGGTTTCACCTACCAAACGACAGAGGGCGCCCCAATTTTGCGTTTCATGTTTCTGAATAGAAAGTACAGTCCAACAATGGGTAGGTAGCGGTCATGTGATTATTGCAGTTTACGTAAACACACCCCATGTGACATGTGCGATATCGCCAGCGTAGAGCGGACATGGGTGTGCTTTTGACATTGTTTGTCCTGCTGCCGTGAGATTTCGTAATTTCAACTTTCAAGTGATTTCTGTGATTGTGAGTCGAGGGTGAGGCTGGCTCTTTTGGCCGTCAAGAGTGGACCAATAATAATTGATGAGGTAGAAAGGAAAGACATCGCCCTGCATCGGATCTTGTGTGAGTATTTTGCTATCCCCAGGTACAACGTCGTTAGACCCAGTAACTGGGCTTTTTGGGTATTGAATCGCCTTTTTTGAGATTTTGACATTATTGCCATTTACAACCATCCCCATGAGGAATAAAATGACACAACAAACAATGAGTAGCGGCTCGGTCATGTCTAATTGTCAGTAGGGCCTACACTCAGTCTCCTCTCTACCTCTCCATTAGACCATAGACTGTAGAGAAAGGACCCTGTCTCTGTGATTAGAGACCCAGTAACTGGGGCACTGGACTTAGTTTGAGATTTTGACATTATCGCTAGTACGACCAATAAACTTGTATTGATTGGTGGTGGATCGGCCTGAATAATGGCTGCGTGCATGCCATGACTGTCACGTTGCAGTCCAGTAGACAGCGTCAGTATTTAATGTAAATTGTGATTGTTTTTTTTCTGATGACTGAGAAGTACTATTACTAGACCCAGGCTACGGCACTGTACTCCCTTTTTTTGAGATTTTGACATTATCGGTCGTACTACTATTATTAGCTATATGTAGTACAACCGATAATTATCGGTGTACTAGCTAGTAATACGACCGATAATGTCAAAATCTCAGAAAAGGAGCACAGCACCCCAGTTACTGGGTCTAGGTTGTACTAGTTGATTTTGACTTTATCTGTCGTACTAGGCATGCTTGGGTAGTAGTAGTAGTACTGTAGTAGTACTGAAAGTATTAATAACTGATAAAGTCAAAATCTATATAAAAAAGCACAGCCCCCCAGTTACTGGTTCTTTATATTTTTTTTAAGGCGTTGTTGGGTCCAGGTAACTCGGGCTAACACTACACTGTAAAAAGAAAGACTTGCATGTTGCTTGAGACTCTAAGTCTAAACTAAGTCCTTTTGTTTTGTTTTTTAATTGTTGAAAGTTTTTGCGTCATTTTCCTGAAAGACTAGCCAAAGGCCCCTTTTTGATTATAGTTTGGATATTGCCTCATGCAGCTATCTTCCATGACATTATTAATCAGCCGGGAAATCATTAGCGCCCTCTTTGACAGGTACACAACTAAACAGCATTATAAGGCATTAAATTACCTGGCCTGGTTTTTCGCCCCACAGCCACATCCCGATAGCCAATCTTTATTATAAATATAACAAACATGCTCTGGGTTAGACTCTCCGAGGCATGGGGCTTTTTTCATTGTTTTTTCCCCAAAAAAGAATTATACTCTTCTTTTATCATTGAAAATTGACTCCTCTTTTCAATAAGGGAATAAAGGTGTGATGAAGAGGTTTTTAACTATTGTTTAAAACCGATGAGGGGCCTGGTGGCCGATAATTGCCCGAGCCGATGGCGAGGGCAATTATCGGCCACCAGGCCCCTCAGAGGTTTTAAACAATTAGTTAAAAACCGATTCAGCACACGTTTATTCCCATTCATAAATGCCTTTCTGTCAAAAACATGCAAAAACCTTCAAAAATTGGGAACAAATCCGACAGTTTCTCAGCTCGACTCTGCGTTAAATTTCTATTCATATTTACGGGCCAATTCCTTGAACGGAATGTCGATCTTAAGTCTCTGCAGCTGTTATAGGCACTTGATGCCCTCTCGGCCAATCAGAAACCCAAAAGCTGGAAACACATATACTTCTTTATTCTGATACAGGGGCTATATTTTTTGTTTGCAAGCTAGCCAGTTTTAAACACTTTCTACCGTGTTTATATCGCCTGTCTAAACATGGCCACGTGATGCCCTCTCGGCCACTCAGAATGGATAAACTGTCTCAGGTATTTATGAATGAATATTATTAGCCTATATGCTGCTTAAGCTGTCTGCACTTACAGAGCACTTTGAAACGTACTTCTAAGGACCGTAAGCACAAAGTTTTACTGCAAAAGTAGCCCCATCATGAAATTGGGATTAATTGACATCTGTATTGTATTCATTACAGCTCAAAACACTCATCTAATGTCACTGTATCTCACTTAGAATTCTGATCAGAGACCGAGAGAGAGAGCTACAGCAATGGCCAACACATATGAAGAAGCCCAGCCCCTCATCAAGGATGGAAATGACGGTAGTATCTGCTACTCCCATTCAATGAATCACGCTCAGGCGAATGGTCTGACTCGGTCACATGACTCAAACTGTGAGAGCCCCGTAAATGACGACGACGGCGACGCCAAGAAGATAGACATTCCAGAGACCGATGGGGTGAGAAATCTGTTTTAAATCAGAGTAAATCTAATTTGTATCAACTACAGACTTTCTGTTCTCATAACTCAGAAGTTTAGAGAACAAACCTTTTACAGCTTTGCACTCTGTCCCTTGAACTTCTCGCCACGGGGCCCAATTTTTGTTTTTTTAATTTAGTTTATTTATTAATTCTGGTTGTGAAGCCAAGGGTTCTTAGAAAAGCAAACTTAATCACTATACTAGCCAAGAACCCCATGGAGACAAGACAAGGAAGGAAGTTTCAATTTAAGATGTAGGAGGTAAACCCCAGAGGATTAAATTGGGCGATCAGGTAGGGACTGAAAAACCCAATCCACATAGTTCCCCCCGGCGGGAATCGAACTGGGGTCCTAGAGGTGGAAGGCGTGTAAAGAAACCACTACGTCAACCCGACCGCCTTGGAGCTGCTTAAGCACAAAAAAGTTGCTCAGCACAACAAAATTATGCTTGAAAGAATAGTGTCACCAGCCAAAATGCCATGTCTCATGTACTATTTATGTGACTGGTATCCAGCTCATTTGTATAAAAAGAAAAGTTGTTCAGCAAATGCTTTTAAGCAGCTCTGTGAAATGAAGCCCAGACAAGTTCAATGGCAATATAAGCAGCCGTCATTCTACAGCACCGAAGGGGTCGTCTCTTTGTCATGTGTATGTGACGTCCTGTATAAATAAATAAATAAATACAGAAATGAAATTGCATTAATAGTCAAACATCAGCCTCGATATCAGTTTGATGTGATGTCTTAGAAATTCTATACTATTGAGAAACAGAGGGGTTGATATGGGGAAGTATTTGGGGGAATTTGGCCTTTGATATGATAAAAACATGGAATTTGGCACACAGTTCAGAGTATGTCATGAGATAGATATTTGGCTGTTGGGACATCACAGATTTGAACTTTGAAAAGTGTATACAGGTACAATAACAAGCAATTTTCAACATTCTCAAAAGTGGCTGCCATTGCTTGTTATCTGCGATGACCATGGTGACCCTATGCATGTATAGCCAAATATCTTTCGCATGACATACCCTGACTGTGTGCGCCAAATTCCATGCTTGTGTCATCAAAGGTACAAATTCCCACAAACATTTCCCCTGTCGGCCCCACTATCTCATCTACAGTGATGATGCAAATAAACCCAGCTTTGAGTTTTTGTCAGGGAGCATCTGGTTTTGGCTTGGAGGGTCACATTTCTTTCTGACTGGTAGCAAAGATTTGGGGCTGCTGTTACAGGCATACTTTATGACTTCACATGTTTAAATGCGCATTTCAGTAAGCTGAAAACTGTCACCCTACCAATGCATAGTTTCATAGATATGTCAAGCAGAACAAAACACTTGCTTAGCAGAAATCAGGGATCCAGTCACAAGCAGTTAACACCTCTTGACACTTTGTTTGCTTACCAGTTATTTCTGTGCTTAGATGAAGTTGATCCCGCGCCCCATAATACCACCAACTCATTAAAACTGAAAGTTTGCACTATTTGTCTTTTTGTTTTTGGCAGACTCGGTTCAGCTTTCGTAAGTTGTGGGCTTTTACTGGTCCAGGGTTCCTCATGAGTATAGCCTACCTCGATCCAGGCAACATAGAGTCTGATCTACAGACAGGAGCAATAGCTAAATATAAGGTACATAAATTACGTGGACATTCAAATTCATAAATTGAGTGGGCCCATCTTCATGGTAAGCCTGGGCGACTAGCGCGACATGTCGAGCAATCGCACCCAGTGGACTCTAAAAGGAAGAGTTTTGACTTGGCCGCCACTGTTTTCCCTCGCATTTGGTGACCAGATGACTGCGTACTTTCAAACCCTAAATCTTCTGGAGCACTGATTGTTGCCTTGGTGCCCATGAAATGTTCCAATAGAAATTCGAAATTACAAATAGAAATTTACGATTTCCTCATAGAGGTGCCCTTTATCAAGAAGAAAATGCCTCGAAGCCCTTGCCCATTCAAGAGCGAAGCAATCAGGCCTGCATTGATTAAGTGCAAAAATCGGTGTTACAAAATCCTGTCATTTTTCATTTGTTGTATGAGACCGTTATGCAGCCATTTATCTCTGCATTATTTAATGTATAAAATCACTGTTCAAACTTCTGAAAGCCTGAGGTAAGGATGGTCTTTTGTTTCAAATATTGAAACAAAAACAAGTTGTTACCGTTAGGTTTTAATATAAAGCCAAAATTAATTACTAGTTTACATTACTCTATACAGACTACTGCAGTCTTTAAGCATTATATTAAGCAGATGACAGCAGTTTATTTCTTACTTATAGAAAACTGGTGGGTTCTTCTGAGATCCATTCCTAGAAATTCTTTAATTTGATCAAACTTTGTGTACTCAGCACTTTTGTCTTTCGTTCAGTCCTTCACCATTCCCTTTAATTAAAATTTATTTTGTTGTTGTTGTTTGTTTGTTTGTTTGTTTGTTGACAGCTCCTGTGGGTGTTGATGTGGTCCACAGTACTTGGTCTTGTACTGCAGCTGTTGGCAGCAAGATTGGGAAATGCTACCGGTAAGGTTTGGTCATCAGACGTGTCAGATGGATCTGGTGTATTTTAAGTAGCTTCGTCAATTTATGGCTTTGTGGTCAACCACGCCTGTTTGTTGGCAGACTAGGCGGAATGTGTGGGCGCAACTTCTGGGATCAATTTCTGAAAGCTGTTAGTCATAATGTATTGCTGAGGAAATATTCTTTATTGAGTGAAAAGTCAGCAAGGCACTGGTTGCAGTACTCAAAACTTAATTGTGGTTGGTAACCTGAACCTAATTCTGCTAAGCAGGATTCTGTTGTTGGGCTCACCAGCTTTATGACATCAGACCCAGTTTATGATACTTCTTCCTCGTTAGCAAGTAGCTTAGAACCAACTGATTTGAAGTATTTCCTCATCACTTACTAATAGATAATTGGCTTCTGGGGCTGAATATCTTAAGGATATGTGAGATAATTCCTGAAATGCCGTACTTGTGATCTGGGACTTCCAAGCAATTTGCCCGCCTTGTGCAATCATAAAAAACATTGCTCAGATATCTGTCAGAACAACCCGGTTTCAAAACGGTCCTACTCCTTCCTTTCTCAAACTCCTTTAACTAGTCTTCATTGCTTTCTTTTAATTTTTCCCTTTTTGGATGTCAGAATTATCCCTTCATGCTAGCTGGGGTTTTGGGGTTCATGACAAGAGCTGTATCTGCAGGCGTGGGTTGAAGTGGATGTGTGACTGTAAATTTTGTTGGCTCTGTATATGTTGAATTATTGTAAAGTGCTTTCACCTGCATTACAGTTTAGAACACCTCTTCCTTTGATTCTATCTGTTGATTGGCCGAAAGTGTGTCACGTGGTGTTGTGTATTTTTCACTCTTGCAATGCACACCGACCAAAAGAACTATTACACGGTACTATCCATTGATAGCCTAGCAACCGATGTACTATCGAATGGATACCCTGGTACCCTGACTGCATTGACTTCAAGCGTTGATTTAAATGAGCTGTGTGACAACCTTGAACCCGGTGAAACGATCAAATAATACGTGCATTTGAAATATGATATGAGAACGAAGGCAATA
>OU452229.1:4023573-4057083 GCA_911728455.2 Marthasterias glacialis | reverse complement strand
AATATTAGTCTGGTACCCCTCTTTCTTTTTGTCAAGATTTTCTGTCAGATTTTATACAGTTGTTTGAAGATCGATTACTACATACGCACATATGTTAAAAGAATATTACCACAAAAATGGATGACATTGAGGTGTTATAAAACAAATATTGACTGCTTTATCTCGTGGCGCAGTAAAACTAGTCACTCTCGGTGATCCCCGGAGCCGCTTATCTTCCCTCGGCTCCGCCTCAGAAAGATAGGCTGCTCCGGGAATCACCTCGAGTGACTAGTTTTACTATACCACTCAAAGCAGTCAATGTTTGTATAATATCCCATGTCAAGGTGAATGCACATCAGACATGTACATGTACACTCAACTATGTACACTGTGGCTCCACCATTCACAAACTCGGTACATGTAGTTGAATTGTTCGAATAGTATAGTCAATTTAAACTTGCAAATTTTATGGAGTGAAAAAGGATGCCTGGGTAAACCTGTGACGCATGATAGACACAAGAACGAAGGCTTTTTTTTTTTTTGTAATCTGATTTGGTCGATGCGTGCCGTCAAACTCCAGAAATGCACCATTCCTTGTAAGGAACTGCCTGTGACTGCCTTTGTAATCGAGACATTTTTTCCTCCGTCCTCCTTCTCAGGTTTCCATATGGCACAGGTGTGCCATCGGGAGTACCCAAAGTTTCCACGTATTCTACTGTGGCTGATGATGGAGATCGCAATCATCGGTTCGGACATTCAGGAGGTCATTGGATCAGCAATTGCTATCAATCTACTCTCCAATAACTTGTAAGACAGATTTCTAATTTCTTTTATTTGTAGAAGCCGACGGACTGCAGTTCTCGTCTGTGGCTAAGCGGTCAAGCGCACTGGACTCAAGCTCGGTGTTTCTGACCAGCAGAGTGTGGGTTCAAGTCTCAGTCTTGACACTTGTGTCCTGAAGCAAGACACTTGACCATTATTGCTTTGCCCTTCGGATGGGACGTAAAGCCGTAGGTCCTGTGTGTTGTGTAAAAATGCATGTAAAAGAACCCAGTACACTTATGGTTAAGAGAAGGGGTGTGCCCCGGTGTTTCTGGTATGGTTGGCAGCAGATTGCACCACAGCACCTTGTAAACCGTTACATGGTGCTACGTAAATGAATGGGTCTTATATTTCAAACATAGCTCCACATACCTTGTAGGAAAAAATAATGAGCGTTTTGAAATGCCCTCGGGTGTGTGATAAAGTGCTATATAAGAACTGCCCATTAGTATTAGTATTATTCTCATGCATTTTCTAAGGAAACCCGTTAGAGTGCATGGTTTAGTTATCTTCACGCATTTAAACAATGTACGTGAGAATCCGAGGTTTCCACAAAAATATTTGTATACGCACAAGACTTACACAGTCTCTTACTCATGAGAACGATCTGAACTTTTTCCTCTTTGTAAAATTTTTATTTTGGCAGAATTCCTATTTGGGCTGGATGTCTTATCACAGGTATAGATACGTTTACCTTCCTGCTGTTAGAGAATGCTGGTAAGTAACGGTGAAGACTATTCTAAACTCACGCTGCGTCCGATTTAACGGCTTTTATAGTGGCTATTTTGTGGGGTGTCATGGCCAAGAGGTCAAGCGCACTGTACTCCAAGCTCTTGTGTTTCTGACCAGCAGAGTGTGGGTTCGAGTCCTGGTCTTAACACTTGTGTCCTTAAGCAGGCTCCTGTAAGTACAGAATTCTCCGGGCTCAATTTATATGAGTGAATAACGTACTCCTGAAATATATAAGATTTTCATTGCATTTTAACATCGGTGTAGGGAAAGAATTGAAATCACATTTTCATTGTACGCAGATTCTATCAAGGTGACCATTTTGAATGATTCAGCAAAGCTACAATCTGATAATTTTTCGTTTCAAACAGTCTGGTGAATTGTTCATGTTTTTTTTCTCCTGCAGGTTTGAGGAAATTAGAAGCTTTCTTTGGGGGTTCTACTTGCAACTATGGGAATATCATTTCTCTATATGGTAAGAGAACTTGGATTCTATTTTTATATTTTTTTATGATAGAGTAAAATGTATATTTTCAATTGTACCATTGGTGAACCTCTTTTGAGTTTTATTGCATTATAAATAGATAGATAAAAAGGGAAATATTGTCCCACCAGGGGAAATCAGTGTGACATTTTGACTGTATAAAAAAAATACACAGAACACATATACAAGAATAATTGAAACCAAAGATACTAGAAACACAAGATAGAACACTCTATGTTGAAACATGAAACGCAAGATGGCTGCGCCCTCTGTTGTTTGGTAGGTAAAACCAAAGATCATTTACTCAATAAGTAAGGGCCTACTAAATGGGAAAAACTTGGGCCAAACGATCCCATCAACTAGAAAAGGTGAAGGCAGATCGAAAATTTGGTGTTCGGCCAAAAATTGTGGCAATAATCCTAGCAAAAGTGACACATGGGGAAGGGCGCCATCACACGGTTGGTAGGTAAAAAAGCGTTACATCTGCTACCGCGCCAAACGGCACAAGTGTCCCGTCTTGTGTTTCTAGTATCTTTGTTGAAACATAAAATAAGATTACAGTTGGAGCAGTTAAAACCTTAGAACCATTAAAATCAATTTGTTGGCGCGTTGGAACACTTAACCGATCCAATAGACCGATTGCGCGACCCGCGTCTTGTGACCCCTCTTGGGTATAAAATGTAAACACACGCGTAATCCTCCATAGGAAAGGGTGGTACTGTACACGATGATTAATGCATTTAGTTTAATCGATCGAGGCTTTTCTTGCTCGAAATCTGTGAAAGATATTCTAGAGTTTGTACCAGAGACCTTCAAGTGGCTGAATAAAGCCAGTAAGGACAGTTCCAGCAAGTCTTGAAAATTGTAAAAGTACCGTATAAATGTGCACGATGTGTACAGCGCACGACGGAACGTTAGGCCAGACGACCGCGATCACCACACACTTTTCAACACAAAAATTTCTAAGTTTTGAAGCTGAAATCCTCCAAAGAAATTGCTTTCCAAAACTGTGTGATTCCTTTGCCTATTTGAAATTCTGCAAGGCTAGGTATTAATGCTCACTTTTCCAACGTTGTTTATCCTTTTTTTACAGTGATTTAGGCCTACATTACAATAAAAAGTAACACACAGGTGGCTACATAATAGTCGTCCCACGCCAGTAGTGCATGGCTAAAAAAAAAAACTCTTTTTAGTAGAATTCTGTTAAATTATGAAACAAAGATGTGATTTAAATTAATTCCACGACATACTACTTTAAATAAAGGGGCTGATTAACTAATTCATCGCTTAACGAAAGTAAAATCGACTGTTTTCAAACTCACTCTGTTTCACGGCCTATCTCTTTACACGTATTCTTTCATCAGCTGTATGACGTCATACCCGATAGGGGTTCACGTGACCGCATGTAAACATTGTTGCGCAATCGGTCTATTAGAACATGCCTACCATTGGGACCTTTAAGACGTTCCCTAAGTTCTGTGTAAATCTGTAAACAATCATATTTTAATCTTACCAATGCTATGCACATCCTATAAAGAACCATTTTAATGTTATCTTGCCATTCCAACCCACTGCGCAGTACATCACAGTCAAGCCAGACCAGCTGGCAATTCTTGAAGGCATTGCCATCCCGTGGTGTCAGAACTGTAGCCTCGCAGCCACCCAGCAGGCTGTGGGTATCGTAGGAGCAGTCATTATGCCCCATAACATCTACCTTCACTCTGCTCTAGTATTGGTAAGTCGTAAATTTCCTAGTTTTCTTTGTCCCTCAGTCTGTCATGTTCAGAAGTTTATCTCGTAGAGAGGTGCCGCAAGCACACTTACTTGTCAAGCCATTAGTATGCAGTCACATCAGTCAATGACCCTTGACCCTTATGGCATTATGAACTGACTTTAAACTTGGAGCCCCTCTGTACAGAAATAGATTTGTAGGGTTTTGGGATCTGACTATGAAGGAGATTTACACAAGGATTTACTGTTTATTTATTTATTTTTTTTTTTTTTTTACAGTCACGTAAAGTGATCCACGAGAGGAAGGATAAAGTCAAAGAAGCCAACTTGTACTACTCCATTGAATCAGGTTAGTATGAGGAAACTTCCGCATTGGGAAACTTAATCAGTGTGAGAATTGAAACTACACACTTTGTAGTTTTGAGATATATGCAACCATGATTCACTCATGGTGATTATAAAGTGCTATCATTCCTTATCCCCCCCCCCCCCCCCACTTACAACCACATGCCTTTCGATTTTTTTTTATCACACTTCTAAGTTTTATGTAGAACGATTTCTATGTTGGTAATTGTTGGAAGCCTGTTCAGCAACTTAACGAGGATTGTGGTGTGGTACCTTAAATGGTAGACACTAACTGTGCAAGGTGCTCTAAACATGTTGTGCAAGTAAAAAGCTTGTGACCCTAATGGCTCTCTTGAACTACTCTGTGATTTTCGATTCTGTGCCGATACTTTGCCTGTTACATTGTTAAATTTTTGTATTTTCAAAACTATATTTGTTAGAATGATATTATAATAGATGTTAATTTTTGCATCTGGGATGAAGAATATTATTTGTGTTTTTACCAATACACCGATGTGTGTTAAGCACTGTACACTCAGTACGTTCCCGAGTCCTGTGGAAAAACAAAATCCACAGGTTTTTTCCTTGGGTGGGATTCGAACCCACGACCCCCACTATTCTAGAGCAGGTGTCCTACTAACAAGACTACTGAGAGTGCCCAGCAGCTTGAGGCTGCAAATATTGCTAGAGTCCTTCTCCAAGTTCTTCACCGAGTTGTGCACCTGCATCCTGTTTTGAATTCAAGTTACATGAATGCATTGAAGGTCACATCTTTCAAATATTATAATTTCCCATGATGCAAATGCTAACATAGATTTTTTCCAAAGTGGAATGTGATCAAAGTTTGTCGGGCAGGACTTCCTGTGTTGGGTTTTGTTACCGAATGACACTTCCTTTTCACTCATCCTTAATGTGCACTCGTGAACTGAATCGAAAGTGGAAGTCACATGAATTCAGTATCATTATTGTCTGATCCATTAATAAATCCCTCAGAGCAGCACCGCCCACAAATTTCCTCGCTTTACATATGTGGAGACTACGGAAGGCACTTCCTATTACGCGTATGTAACTCTGTTTGGAGGACCTAATTCTTATTTTAAGGGTCTAAATAGATGAAGGGAGGTCCCCTGGACAAGATGGAAGCATTTTATACAATTTATATGTTGGTTTGCCACTGCTTTGCAAAAACAGCACCACCCACAAATTTCCTCGCTTTGCAATGGGCTATTATTGTGTACACAAAGGAATCAGCTTTGTCTGGAGGTCAAACTTATCCCACGCTGGGCCTGACCTGTGCTGCACTCACTATTAAAAGGTGACTACAGAATGTTAAACTGGAGGGTTTCATCGAAGATTACATGTAGTTTCAGAAGAATTGGCCAAAAACTTTTTCAGTAATTAAAAATAGGAAAAAATGTGCCTTCCGGAATCTCCAAGTGTCTTCTCCGAGGGTTTTAAGCCCTGCCCTTCATAGCAACTGTCTATCAAAGGCCCTTACCTAGACTGTGCATGACACTGGCATCTCACACTGCCAAGGGTACACACAGTCCTTCGTGACATACACTGTGTGGACATTCCTTAGTCATCGTGCAGTTCAGAACAAACAAATATTTAGAACCACCGCCATTTCTATAAGAGAGCTGGTTTTCGGACACCCCATCCTTTTAATACAACACTCGGTTTTGAGCTATTCAATGCTGTACAGAAAATGCCTTCTTTTTTGAGTATAACGAGAATATCTACTTTGTGAAAACACTGTGTGGACGTGTGTAAGTCGACACGGTGTTTCAAGTTCCTACACAGTGTGGACATCTTTGGTTATCAGCTCCACACTTCGTATGTACCGCTTAAACACACACACACACAAAATGCACGATCCAGCAATCCAAATGGCCACAACTTAATTTATATTCAGGCTTGGAACTTTTCGGCTGATCAGCTGATTTCCTTGTTTTGTTTTTTTCGGTTTCTCTTCTGTGCCCTCGGTAATTGAAAAACACAGTACAAAGTCTTCCTTTGCCTGTCACTTTCCTCTTTGTGTGGTTGACAAACAGCAGAGTCGTCCATAAAACGATGAATCACAATTTGTGATTTGGTTAGAGTACATTATACAGTCTGAAGCAAGTACAGTCAAAAGCAAGTACAGGGTCCAACTTCATAGGCCATCCTGAGATTGTTATCGTGTCGAACTTTTTGGAACTCTGTTGAGAGATATTGCGCAATAGACCTTAAAGGTTTCTCCAGTTCAAATTCTGTCCAACTGATCGGGCTGTCTAGCGCATTGCTCCCCACAGCTACATGTAATCTACTTATTGTTCATATAGTTATTACTTCAAATTACAAGTTCAATACAAATGACGGTGTTGAAAAGAAATCTTAAAATAAGGACCTGTGAAAAAGCTGGTGGACCAGTTGAATGATGAGCTATTGCTGGTCCTACTGGCTCGTCACTGACAGAAAAATCTAAGTGCAAACTCTGCATTATTTGGTATAGCTGCCATCTTCATTATCATGCAGTCACCATTACTGATGGATGAGTACAAATACCAACTTCGACTTTGTTTGAAAATTCTTGGATTCCGCTCGCAACCTGGGCCTGATTTCATTGAACTGCTAAAGCATAGAAAAGGAGATAACCAAGTGATGCTGACCGGAATAAGGTTACCAGCCAAAATGCCATGTCACATGTACCGTCTGTGACTGGTATTCTGCTCAAGATTGTAAAATGTATCCTACCTAAATCATAATATTGTGATTTATTGTTCTTTGGACCACTCTGCTTCACTGAATGTAAAAGTAAATTTCGAACTTTTTTATCTGAATCCAGATATTTTTTGTCTGCCTCATATTAAAAAAATAGCTGTTGCTTTTTGGTCGGATACAGAGAAATCATGCGTTTTGATCTACTCTAGCACAGAGGATAATGCCCTGAAAAAGCTCCTTGAAATCTAAAGTTGAAGATATGGTAAGGTAGAAATGCCATCATTTCAGCATGCATCTTAAAATGCTGATTCCATTTTCAGAACATTTTGTCAGAGCAGACTCTCGCCCCTGGATTCTGACTCTGGTTATGATGAGGCCATAAAAAGTAACTATTTTTTTTTTTGTGTTTCCTTGGCAGCCATTGCATTGTTTATGTCTTTCCTCATCAACCTGTTTGTGGTGGCTGTGTTTGCTGAAGCATTTTACAATAAACCAAATCCCAGCCTTAAGAATGCCGTGAGTATCCTCTCGTGTTTTCTCATAGAGTATGGAGTAAGTCCACGCCCAGTCCACACAAACTGGCTCCAACGATTCCCAGGAAAACACTGGATTTGCGTTGAGCTAGTTTTTCTTCGAGGACTTATGTATGAAAAGATTGTTTAGACTTGGCCTGTCACGTACGGTTTGCAAAGACTGAAGGCCTTGCTGTCCGAATAGTTAATTTCTGTCATAAGAAAGGCATTTCAACTATGAAATGAGTGGGCTCGGTAAAATTACACGCAAACCTGTATGCTTTTGAGACGGGAGGTTTAACAAAAATGATAACTGTATGCAGTTCTTATATAGCGCTTTATCACACCCGAGGGCGTATCAAAGCGGTGATTTTTTTCCGACAAGATATGTGGAGCTATGTTTGAATTATAAGATGCATTTATTTACATAGCGCCATGTAACGGTTTACAAGGTGCTGTGGTGCAATCTGCTGCCAACCATACCAGAAACACTGGGGCAAACCCCCTTCTCTTAACAATAAGTGTACTGGGTTCTTTACAAGCATTTTTACACAACACACGGGACCTACGGGTTTACGTCCCATCCGAAGGACGAAGCAATAATGGTGAAGTGCCTTGCTTAAGGACACAAGTGTCAAGACCGGGACTCGAACCCACACTCTGCTGATCAGAAAACACCAAAACTTGAGTCCAGTGCGCTTGACCGCACAGCCAGGATACGCCAAACCTTTTGCATGCAGTAAATGCATGCATGTGTAACCTTATGACTTGCAAACAGGGAAGATCCTAATATTTTTTTTCCGTATGATTTTTCTGACCAGCATGATCTAGGTGCATTTTGAATTAATTTGGTATCAAATCTGAATTCATGCATTTTAAGAGATGATAGTTTTGTAACAAAAAGTTTTTGAGATTAGCAAAGGTATAACACTCATTAGTTTCAATTAAGACCAAACAATTTATTTTTATTTTTTTCAAAAGATCGAGTTGGATATTTAATTATTGTAATCGTTTTATCAAAGAATCGTAATCAAGAATGAAACTTCAAAACTGTATGACCCATTTTTCAAGCTGAAGAGCCAATTCCCAGGAAATAAAACCCCAGAAATCTAACCCCACAACCACCCCCATCTTTGTTCACACTTGATAACATGTTCCTACCAGGGGTAGCTAGTTCCTGGGAAATGCTTTTTTCCTGGGAGTTCTCCAGGGTTAGCATTTCAAGTTTGAAATGTAGGCCAAATTTTCCCGGGAAAATTTGTCTTGTGTGAAAGAGGCTTATGTTGTGAATTAACATTAACAGATTTTGTTCTTGTTTTCAGGGTATATGGATAGAAGAAAAATATGGCAATGTTCTTAAAATCGTCTGGGCTGTTGGCTTACTAGCTGCAGGTCAAAGTTCAACCATGACGGTAAGCCCTCAAATTGTGACTTATGAAGCCAGGGGTCGATTTCACAAAGCACTAAGATTCATCTTAAGATGAGTTGTCAGTATTACCATAGTAATTTGTATTGTGAAATCAAGAGCTTATTTTTGTATTATTAGTCATTGCAAATAAATGTTTGATACAAATAACGATTCTAGTGTTCTAATGTATTGACTGCCTTGCACAGGCGTCACGCACGGCAACTGTGCCAACACTTGCCACTTCGTAAACGTTTAAATGCCGCGTAGCCTAAAATCTGCGCTACACTGTATAACACACAGACATTGACTCCCAAAATGGCGCAACAAAAGATTATTGTGATGATGATTTAGGTGAGTTGGGTTAATAGACACTCATTGACCTGAACAGCAAAGTATTAATACCAAAGGAACTATCCTTCCAATTTTAACGTTATTATTTAGTTGACATGCGCAATAAACATTTCGATTGTTTTGTATTGCTCTGTTTCTCAATTCAGGGAACTTATGCTGGCCAGTTTGTCATGGAGGTGAGTTTTTGCTTTTGATTTGTTATGACATATTTGGAGAAATTCTTTTAGTTCAGTAGGAACTAAGATGTGTTCAATGTCAGCATGGTTTCTTATCTTGTGCAGTTTATTGGTAATTAAATATTCTTATGTAATAAACCATTTGCGAGTTAGATTTGAATAATGTCTGGCACAATGACTTGTTTGAGTCACACGTTACTGCTTTAATTTGAATTGCTGTGACTATAGAGGCAGCTGCTATGTCACATGATTCGGGGCAAGCTTTTGACTATAGAGGCAGCTGCTATGTCACATGATTCAGGGCAAGCTTTTGACTATAGAGGCAGCTGCTATGTCACATGATTCAGGGCAAGCTTTTGACTATAGAGGCAGCTGCTATGTCACATGATTCAGGGCAAGCTTTTGACTATAGAGGCAGCTGCTATGTCACATGATTCGGGGCAAGCTTTTGACTATAGAGGCAGCTGCTATGTCACATGATTCGGGGCAAGCTTTTGACTATAGAGGCAGCTGCTATGTCACATGATTCAGGGCAAGCTTTTGACTATAGAGGCAGCTGCTATGTCACATGATTCGGGGCAAGCTTTTGACTATAGAGGCAGCTGCTATGTCACATGATTCGGGGCAAGCTTTTGACTATAGAGGCAGCTGCTATGTCACATGATTCGGGGCAAGCTTTTGACTATAGAGGCAGCTGCTATGTCACATGATTCGGGGCAAGCTTTTGACTATAGAGGCAGCTGCTATGTCACATGATTCAGGGCAAGCTTTTGACTATAGAGGCAGCTGCTATGTCACATGATTCGGGGCAAGCTTTTGACTATAGAGGCAGCTGCTATGTCACATGATTCGGGGCAAGCTTTTGACTATAGAGGCAGCTGCTATGTCACATGATTCGGGGCAAGCTTTTGACTATAGAGGCAGCTGCTATGTCACATGATTCGGGGCAAGCTTTTGACTATAGAGGCAGCTGCTATGTCACATGATTCGGGGCAAGCTTTTGACTATAGAGGCAGCTGCTATGTCACATGATTCGGGGCAAGCTTTTGACTATAGAGGCAGCTGCTATGTCACATGATTCGGGGCAAGCTTTTGACTATAGAGGCAGCTGCTATGTCACATGATTCAGGGCAAGCTTTTGACTATAGAGGCAGCTGCTATGTCACATGATTCGGGGCAAGCTTTTGACTATAGAGGCAGCTGCTATGTCACATGATTCGGGGCAAGCTTTTGACTATAGAGGCAGCTGCTATGTCACATGATTCGGGGCAAGCTTTTGCGTAGTTTTAGCGAACACCCGTAAACAATTTTGAATGAATTTGCCTGTAACAATGGTACCAGTAGATTACAGTTAACTGTAGATTGGTTAGTTTACTGTGGATTCGTTAGTTTACTGTAGATTAGTTAGTTTACTGTAGATTGGTTAGTTTACTGTAGATTGGTTAGTTTACTGTAGATTGGTTAGTTTACTGTAGATTCGTTAGATTACTGTAGATTCGTTAGTTTACTGTAGATTCGTTAGATTACTGTAGATTCGTTAGTTTACAGTAGATTCGTTAGTTTACTGTAGATTGGTTAGTTTGTTGTAGATTCGTTAGTTTACTGTAGATTCGTTAGATTATTGTAGATTCGTTAGTTTACTGTTGATTCGTTAGTTTACTGTAGATTGGTTAGTTTATTGTAGATTTGTTAGTTTATTATAGATTTGTTAAATTACTGTAGATTTGTTAGTTTACTGTAGATTCTAGTTTACTGTCGATCTGTTAGGTTACTGTAGATTCAGTTCAAATCTTCAGAAAACTGTTCATTTGGAAATTAGTTTTGTAAACTGAATAATGCACTTAACATTAAGCATATAGTCTGATTTGTTTATTTTCAAATGAGGGGAAATTTTGAAGCAATAATATTACAAGGAATGCAAAACAAATTTTGTGAAACAAGTAATTAGATTTCATGAAAGTCATTTGTGACCTGTTCCCATGAAACAAAATACATCAAAACAACTTAAATGAACAGATGAAGTCAATGGTTTAATGGAAATAGTTCCAGTCGGGGTAATTCAATTGTAAGTGTAGATTGGCATGCCTTTGGCTCGTACATTTGTACGCACAAATCTACACTTTTCTTATCCATTCTCCTTAACATTAATTTTTCAAAGGTGATTTTAAACTTGCCTATTAAAGCCCCAGCTCAACATTGGTAAACTGACTGTAAATGCTTCCATTCTTTGCACAATCAAGCTATTTGTAATGAAACCAACCTGTGAAAATGTCAGCTCATTTCATTGTTTTATTTGCGAGAAAAAACGGTAAAAATGCATTCAGCATTTTTGTACGCATTTCAGTAGGCAGAGTTTTCGTCTCATTTATTGTTTAGAAACGATAATACTTTAGTAAGAAATATTTATAGGAAAGTTTTCTACCATCATTATCTTTATACCATGTAAGGTATATGTAAATCGGTGAACATTTATGTTTTTCTTCTTACCAATATTGAGCTAGGGCTTTAAACAATTTGATGTTTTTTTCCTTCCAGGGGTTTCTCAAGATTCGATGGCCAAAATGGCGTCGGGTGTTAATAACACGGTCCATTGCCATCGTGCCAACCATTCTGGTGTCATTACTGGCAACCAACAATCTGGACAGTCTGGACACTTTCTTGAACGTTCTGCAGAGTATCCAGCTGCCTTTTGCTCTCCTACCAGTGTTGCACTTCACTAGCAGCAAAAGAATCATGGGTGAATTCAAAAATGGCAGGTATGATTCAGAAGTTTAGCATTGTTTTTTTGTTTTTTGTTTTGTTTTTTGTTTTTCTTAATGGGTGGGGGCCCAGGGGGGAGGGGGGGGGGTGAAGGGAGATACCATGGGATTTAATTAAACAAATAGACGCATCATCGTGAAGTGTATTTGTAAAAGTTTTGACGGTCAGCAAAACGTTGCAGAAAAGAAAACTTTGAGTATTCTGTAAAACAGATCTATTTAATCCCAAGACCACTTTAAATGCCCCTTTTTTTTTTTCATTACAAAAATTGTTGAACGAATAAACTTCTGCATTTCTTTTTCCTTGGAATCTTAAATGGAATATCCCTATCCTTGAGGGTGTTTATCCAATAAAGTGACTTAAACTGTTCATCATCACCGATTCCTTTTCCCTTTGATTTCAGAATCACGAAGCTTGTCGTCTGGTGTCTCGGGTTGGTGGTTATGAGCATCAACTTCTATCTTGTATTTGCCGTGAGTTCCTCCAAATTGCTGGTTTCAACAAAAAAAACTGAATTTATTATCTCTGCAAATGAGTATTATAAGAAGGAATTCAATTTGACAGGGCTGATAAATGCCCAAGCTGAGATGTGTGACACGACCTCAAAACTATCCCTCCAGATGTCAAATTACTGGGCGGTAAGGTTGCAGTAAAGAACAGCTCTTCTCAGAGCCGGCACTACCCATAAAGAGATTTATCACAGGGTGTTAACTGCAAACTTACCCCCCCCACCCCCCGAGTATCTGCTTCCACCGTGCGTACACCGTCAAGTTTTACATCGGAGTCAAGTTGTTTCCAGAAAACACCCGCTGGCCCATGTTATTACTCCCTCAAGCAGAACCTCAGGGGAATCTGTTGGGAGTCAGATGGCTTTTCTGAAGTCAGTCTAAGTCTTGTGTTAAAAACAAAGGTTTGCATTAACACTGCATGAAATAATCTCTGACGAACATGACTGGAACTAGTATACTTGGGGGCAGAACCATGTCTAAATCTCTTTTGAGGAGGATTATTGGCTCTGAAAAGACCCGTTGTGGTCTTCAGTGCCACCACTCCTCCCAAAAGAGATTTACACATGGTTGCACCCGCAAGATTTACTAGTAATAGTTACTTCTTATTATCCACACCATGCAAAGCTTCAAACTCACTTTATCTTTCGCGGGTTGTGGTGGTTCTGTAAAGAGCTGGTGGTGTAACAACTCAACGTTTTGATCAGTACGCTGTGATCGTCTTCAGGAGAAAAGCTGAAAACAAAACTTATGCTTATGGTTTTTGTTTCTTCTTATATGGCTTCCCTTTTTTTCTACACTCTTAGGAGATTGATAAGAAGCCAGCCTGGGTTTATGTCATTGTCAGTCTAGTTGGAGCTATGTATGCTGCCTTTGTTGCCTACTTGGTAAGTTTTGTATCATTTATTCTTTTATTCATTTATTCATTTATTCATTTATTCATTTATTTATATATTCATATATTCATATATTCATATATTCATTTATTCATTTATTCATCCATTCATTTGTTCATTTGTTCATCCATTCATTTGTTCATCCATTCATTTGCTCGATTGTTCGTTTGTTTTGTTCATTTGTTCGTTTGTTCGTTTGTTCTTTTGTTCGTTTGTTCGTTTGTTCGTTTGTTCGTTTGTTCATTTGTTCGTTTGTTCGTTTGTTCATTTGTTCGTTTGTTTGTTTGTTCATTTGTTCGTTTGTTTGTTTGTTTGTTCGTTTGTTTGTTTGTTCGTTTGTTTGTTTGTTTGTTCGTTTCTTCATTTCCTTATTTCCTCTTGTTTTACTAGGGTGGCCCCATCAATTGTCAGAGAACTTTTCTCCCTTGGAGGCCCTGGATACACAGCTTGCAAAGACACAACAGAATTCAAAATGATAAATACAAATATAGCATGGTTTATTTGGGTGTTGATATTAGCCATGTTAGCTCCCTGAGGTATTGAAAGTTGACAAACTAGTCCACGAGGCCAAGCCAACTTGTGAACCGAGGAAGTTTAGGACAAGACTTACAGACTTTGGACTCTTATCCATCACTTGAATAACTAAATTCCTGATAAAAATACCAGTTTATACATGTAGCTTAAAGCTTGAAATAAGTCTGACTTTTGTAATTTTTTTTTCAGGCTATCGGATTGCGACATGTCTATAGATTAAAGGTAAGGGCTTGAAAGGACATAACACAACCTGCTGGTATATCAGGGTAGAATTTTCCAACGAGTTGACTATACCATTTGTTACCATTCAACTGCACACGTTGCGTATGGTGGCACAAGTCTGCTTAGAACTAACTGTGTACAAGTATGTTTGGTGTAGATGCATTTTATCACGTGATATCGTATTGCAGGCTTGCTTAGTTTAACCATCATTCAAAACCACAGTGAATAATGTTGAATGGTCAGACAGTAGGAGGGTTGACTGTGTACTGTGAAGATGCATTCACCACATGAAATTGCAGGCTGGCATAGTTTATCGTTCAAAACCATGCGCATGATAATGAATGGTCAGTCAGTAGGAGGGTTGACTTTACTGTATAGGATGCATTCGCCACATATTGCAGGCTGGCATAGTTTATCATTCATTCATTCAAAACCACGGTGGATAATATTGAATGGTCAGACAGTAGGAGAGTTAATCATTGAAAGCACATTATTATGCACTTCATTCCAGCACTGGTTCTTGCGCAAGATTGGCAAGTCCCCCGAGCTGGATGTTTACAGTTGGCTGAGTGGACGACCAACTTATGTACAGACACCATTCTGTAACCCAACCTGTGCATCTACAGCAGAAGATCCCATCAAACCAGGTAAGGGTCGCTTGTAACGTCAAAGAAAGGGGAAGATGAGGAAAGGGAAGACCCAGGCCCTCCAAAAAACATGAACAAAACCCTTTCAGTTGGGTGAGGCTTTTTGTCTGGATAGGAGACATAAGCCTGCTGATCTCTATAAGACTAACTGGATAAATGGTTATGCCCTAACACTGAACTGAAGGTATACCGCTATTGCTACAGCAGTGACCCACTGATACTGATCGGGGAGAAAAAAAAGCCCTCTCCAATTCGCAGTATTTTTTACCACCTGAGGGCATTTGTGAACCAAATTTACGTGATGCCAAAACAAGTGAAACAAACTGTTTTTTTTCCATTATTGTTATTATTATCCTTATTTATTCCTTCAACAAATTGGTCCTTGTGCAGACTTGCCCATGTATAGCCTTCTAGTTATTCTAAGAAAACTATGCTTGAAGGAAAAGTTTTTTTCTATTTTTATCTTTTCAGCCAGGACATGATCATTGCATCTTTTGTCGTGTGACAATTTTACGCCGTTACACAGGCCCATAAATTTACCTGCTTGTTGCCAATCACAAGAGTTGCTAAGTTTATCTGCGATTTGAAAAGATTTTCTCATCACTTGGTTAAGTCTTAATGGATTGAAGACTGCAGAACGAGTTTAGTGTAAATTATTTTAATTGTGTTCAGCTCGTGTGAAGGACAATTTGGTACACTTTCAAGTATTTATGATTAACTGTTTCCTGAAGACAATAAGTGGCAGTGTTTTGCTTTTTTTTTTTCCTACCAGATGAGAGTGGTAATATATAGCGCCCTCAACTTCACAAGATGGACAGGATGTAGTCTTGACCTTGATCGAGTTCTCCCTGAGGGAGTAAGTGAAGGCTCAGATCCTATTGGGTTTTTCTTCTTTTTTTTTTCTAAAGGGGTTGGGAAGGGGGCGAGATCGCCAGGGTGGGCGCGATGAGTGAGAAATACTTTTTTCATATATTTGCATTTTCCTTTTGGTTTTTGAAATTTTTTACATGAAACTAAAATGGAGTTGTTTTGATGTTATTGGGACGGGGGAGGGTTGAGCCTGGGTTTGGGATGGGGGAGGGTTGAGCCTGGGGATGTGATGGGATGAGGGAGGGGTGAACCTCGGTTCAGGATTGAGGAGGGGCTGGGATGGGGGAAGGGAGGGGATTATTTGTACTGTGATAGGATACGTGCAGCATCTAGTTAATTTTAGAATTGGATAAACAGGAGATTTTTTATTTAACAAAAGATCCTTAATCTTGATATTGTGAGCCTGGCAGTATGATAGTACAAAGCGGTGAAAATATCGGAAATGTATTAAACTCATGGTTATTTAAATACTGTTTGATTAAAAATCAGTTTTCATTTGCTGTTTTGTTCTTTTAAACTTTAAACTATTTATTTTATTTTCATTGAAGTAGTTGTTTTATGTGGTGAACTTAGGAATAGGTACCACATCATGAGTGGGTTCCAGACTGGAGCAAGATTTGTGTGTGAGTTTTTGCAGATTTGTAAAATCAATTGTTAAGACGTTGCATAACGAGCCATTCCAGATGCTAAAATTTCTCTTATGTGGGTGCGTTCTGTTTTGCAGAATAATGAGCCTCACAGTAGCCCGAAAATTCCACGTTTACAATGTCTTATTTTGATGGTTTAGCAAGGAGTGTTTGCTTGTGCAGTTTGCACCTTCTTGTAACTGAGGCCCTTTTAAAAAGTTACGGCTACAGCTCCAGCTCTATGGCTTCGACTCTGGCTTAGGCTCTGGCTTAGGCTCTGGCTTAAGCTTTGTCCACCTCTTTGAAGCACCTTAATGAAAGCACAAGTGTTCAAAATCACCAACAGCGGTAAAACCAAGTCAAAGCCAAAGACGAATCTTTTGCTTGCCCAGACCTTAAGCATTGGTGTTTTATCACTGAATGACTGTGAGGTAAACATCTTCATGAAGTTTATTAAGTTTGGTAAAGTCTAAATTCTGTGGTACCAATTAATTTGAAATGCTATGAGACACAAGGTTGCCTATAGCTTGCCACTTTATAGCATCGTATTTTTTTATTTTTTTTTAAACATTGTTTTAGGGACTTCATCTTCTAGATTTCATTTGCTTTCATGTTTCTTATATACTTTGTTGTTAACTTTTTCCCCAGCAAATCTTACATATTTTATGTATCAGTACACAAGTTTGTGCTTATTTTATACTCAGATCACTTGAAAGCATACAACATTTTAAGCTGATAATGTAAATTAGTGGACAGAGTAACGTGCTTCCAAAAATCAGTCATTGAATGATAATGAATCAATTAACTACATGTCACTCGCTTTTCTTAAGTTTTCAGTTGACACTTTTTCCAACACGGGATTAATACTAAAGCTTAATACTTAAAAGATTACTTTAAAATCTGGCTTTTACCAGTTTGAAATAAGACAAAGGTCATGATTATGCCACTTTTCGAGCAGAATTTTGCGACAGGGCCCTGTGTTCAACTGGCATGCAACTTCTCAGTGAGTTTCCTCTCTTTTTTTGTTTAGTGCCGTAGAAAACTGGAAAACGCTGTAATGAGTTTTGTGTGCTTGGAAGTTTTCTCTATTTTCTAACCCGAAACAAAAGTGCACGTCTGGATCAATATGCAAATTAGGTCTTGGATGTTTACCGAGCAGTCTGGTTTGCTTTACTTGGTATCATTTATGAGTACGAGTTCAGTTCAAGTGCAGAACAATCGAGGTATAAGTACATGTACAAATACTACTACATGTACTATCATTCGGATTTTGTTCTCTCCAAAAGATTTTCAAATGATTAGTTCTCTTTTATAACTTTTACAATATAAGAACTTTGACAAGAATTTATATAATTTAAAGAAGTATTAATATGCAGTGTAAAAAAGAAGTATAAGAGATAAGTATAAGTATAAAAGAAGTAGTTTTGCAAAAAAGATTCGCAGAATTAATTTTTTGTATCCAATTGCATTGCAATGATTGAAACGTCACACAAATTGTTGTAAATTTAGGTTTTCCTTTTAACCTAAAAATTTATGTGACTTTCAGCTTTCTTACTTGGCAACATGCAAATTTTTTAATAAAAAATATGGCTCACTCTATAAAAAAATTGTAAGTATTGATGCATACTACATGGCTTTGACCAGTAAGTCTGTTAACCTAGTTATGTAACTTAGTGGAACGGACTTACTGAATACAGGAAGCTGGTTATTCGTGAATGGGGGCTTGTAAACTTCAAACCCTTTGTTCTTAGTTTGTGATCCTACACGGGTGTATTTATTTTTTTTTTTTCATGGTTTCAAAAGCCCCAGCACAGCATTGGTAATCTGACTGTAAATGCTTCCATTCTTTGCACAAATCAAGATGTTTGTACCGAAAACAAGCTGTGCAAATGTCAGCTCATTTCCGTTGTTTCATTTGTGAGAAGACGGTAAAAATGCATTTGCTACAGGCAGGGTTCTCGTCCCACCGAGACGAAAACTAATTTTGGATCTCATTTCATGTATTATTTAAAAATGATAACTCTTCAGACAGGATTATTTCAAGGAAATTTTTCTACCGTCATTATTCTTATACCATATACGGTATAAAAACATTATAAAAACATTTATGTTTTTCTTTTAACCATTGTTTAGCTGGGGCTTTAAGTATTGTATGACTAGCCATGTACAATGTTTGCTGAACAGAAATGGCTTACCACCATACATACATTGTCATGCCTTACTAGTTATGCTATATATTATGCTCTAAAAGTGGTTTCTGCTCTAAATGTGGGCCATACAATCCTGTAAGATATGAAGAAAATTTTAAGACTGTGATGTCAACGCAATATTAATTACTGTTGATACTTTCCATATGTTTTAAAAGTATTTCCGAATCGTGTTTTGCAAATTATGAAATAAATTTGAGTTAATTTGATACTTACTTCATTTTGCTTACGATTTTCAGTTTTGCTAAATACAGTGAAATTTAAACTTCTACCAGTGCATGTGTAAATATGCGGACAAAATTTCAGCTGGTTGGTTCTAGTTGATGAATTCAGACAATTTTGTTAAAGTGAGAAAGTGTATATTGTAGAAATTTGGTGTAGATCTTTTAACAATACTCGAGGAACAGCCATCATGACCAAGCACGAGAAGAAAATAGTACCATCAAATGGGGGTGCCACCATGCTCATCACTTCAGTCACATCTTGGTATCGCGGTCGCATCGGAGAAGCCATTGAAGCAACACATTACAAGAAGATATTTGCTTCAATGTCATCTGCATCTGGCAAGCCCAAGTGAGACATCTGCTTTAGAATGTGGCGGGGAGGTTGTGGGTTCGAATCCCACCCAGTTACTGTGCCTAGGGCTTCTTTTCCGCAGAGCTCACAAAGTATTGACCCAATTTAACCAAACGTTGTCATCACAATAATCTTGGGTAGCGCCATTTTGGGAGTCCAATGGCCCTTTGTGTTTATTCAGTGTAGTGCACACTTTAAGCTATGTGTCGCTTACATGCTTACGAGCTGACTCTCACATTGGAGAGAGTGGTAGACAGTGTCATTTTTGTGACGTTTGTGCTAGAGGTCACTACAGTGCGTGTTACATATTGGTGTACGAGTAAAAATCCAAACTAGTAATACTCAACTCTGTCAAATATCCATCATGAACACAAAGTAACTGACCCATTCAACTCGACTATACCACTCAGGGACAGCCGACGGACAATATCGAACAATTATCACAGCAGTTCTTGCTCATCGACCCAATTCATTTGGTGTCATCACGTGATAAAGTTTCTTGCACCATTTTGTTTTTCTTCTATCTTTCAATCCCATAACGCTGATGGTCCTTGGGGCACCACAGATGACTTTACTATCAGCTTTTCACCGAATCCTTTCCTCCACAGCCCGCTGTGGCTTGGCAACATGCAAGCCCTGCAGAACATCCAAGCCCTGCAGCCCGCTGTGGCTTGGCAACATCCAAGCCCTGCAGCCCGCTGTGCCTTAGCAAGATCCAAGCCCTGCAGCCCGCTCTACCATTCCTTGATTCTGGCTTCCTATCCTCCGCTTACTGTTCCTTGACCTATGTTTTTGGCCAATCCAGATATCTTTACACAAGTCCATATTAAGCCAAATACATTTATGGTTTGAACACATCAGAATAGATCAAAGATAAAACCATTTTTCCTTTATTGTTCACAACAACGTATGTTAATTGTTTTAATGTACAGGGTGTCACACAATATTTAAACCGTCAGGTTTATTAAACAAATCATAAACTATTAAAATTTATTCATTACTAAATTTGATAACGAAAGTCTAGAAATTATAAATGACTAACAGATGGGAGTGGAACATTGCCAGCCATTGTGGACGAACAGAAAAAAGTCTTTGAAAACAATTATAAAAGTTAAAAACTTAAACTTAATAAAATTGCCGACAATATTCTACATCTTAACATACAAAGTATCGTTTTCAAAAATCAATTTATTTCTGAAACGTTTGGTGGAATGTAAGGCACGGATCATGTTCCAACAGCAAAGAAAAATGTACCATTCTGTCAGAAAAATATATATATTTATCATTTCAAAGTCTTGTTTATAAATTCATTTCCAAGTTGAATATAATTGGACGGATGTGGAACAAGGATCAAATTTATGTGCCATCAAATTACTGTAAAAAAAAAATCCTCCAAATGAGTAAAGACTTGACAGTAAAGATAACGGGATAAAGAGTTAAACCTGAATTGATCCAAAGAGATTTCATTAAAATATTTTCCAAATTCTCTCAAAACAAATGTTATTGATATGTTTTAAAGCATATTAATTAAGGCACACACGTTTTTGATAGTTCCAATCAATTTGACATTACATAACCAAATCACTGTATTTTTTTGGTTTGTTTAAATAGTAAAGCTTATTGCTGGAATTTGTAAAACCAAACTGAACACTGAACTATTATAAGCGTTTCACTGTTTTAAATATTATAGCAGACCTATCAAGTCTTAACGAAGTACAAATTAAGGTCACATTCTCGGTGCATTTGCTTTGAATATTTACAGTCCAGTACAATTTTTTAAAAAGGTGTCACACAGGTTCCCTGATACAGATATTTACATGGATGGATGAATAGATATATGTACAAAACCATTTTTGTGGAAGTTTTAGAGAAATTATTTTACAAAAAATACTTTACCGATGGATCTGTAGACCATTCGCCATGCAGCCACCATTGTCTTGTCTCCTGTGTCTAAAAAAAGCAATCTTGACTTATGAATCTAATTGAACGAGAAAGGGGCCAGACCATTTTCCTTTCCTTTCCTTTAAAGCTCATCAAAAAACAAAAAGAAGTCCGACAGCAGTCACAAGAAATGTGCATTACAAGGCTGTTTGTCAGCTTGCTTGTTTTTCCACTGCAAGTTATTTCTGCAATAAGTAACTTTTCGCGCTGAACAGCTTTATTTGATTAAGCCCAGGGTTTGGTAAAGGTCTATACTAGCCAGTAGCCATAGCCAAAGACACTCAGATCAAACAAGGCCCAGCAAGGCCCTGTAATAAATGACGTCTCTAGCTGTGGCTAGATCTCCTAGTCTGGCTATACTTTATCATGGATGCTGTAGCCAGTAGCCAGTAGCCAAAGATGCTCAAATCAAACAAGACCTTTCATTGAAACAAATGGGAGTGTGATACGATGGCTGGTAAGATGATAATGGTCAGGAACATCTATTCATTGAGCTGGCAGAGCAGAGCCGAGGCCTTGGAAATCCAGTAGTCTTGGGGCTTGTCAGATGGAAGATGGACGGACACCACAAAGTTAGTTGAATGTCCTATAAGGTGTAAAGAATATGGGATTTTTAATTAACTTCTCGCTGTCTCAAGAAACGGGGTAGAAGGCTAACAATGCAATGACCAACAGAAATTTTATTTTAAATAAAACTGGAAAAAGGAAACTGTGCTCATTTTTTGAAAATAACTTCAAAAGGAAGAAGGAAACTAGTTACTTGTAATAATCTCATCTTGGAAGTGACGTTTCTGAGAGTAACCAGGGGTTACATCAGTCTTGACATTTAAATTGGTGTGCCCTGTCGACCTTCAGGCATGTCAGGAGGATTTCAAGTGATCCTCAACCAGTTTTAAAAAAGTTTCTTTTCAAGTAACATGTTTCCAGCAAAAAAATGACCCTTTTTTTGTTTAAATTCGTATGTATTTTAAGAGCACACTTTTTTTAGACTCTGGCAGTGTCATCTTAAACATGACAATGCATTGAAAAATGAAAATATTGACCAAATTGTGCAGCAAACTTTGGGCAAACTATAATTGTCTACTCTTCAAAATAAGAAAGCTCATTTTGCTTAAGATACCTCAAGGAGATGGCATCTGTTTCCAACTCACAAAAGGTAGTCCTGTGACGGGGGTTAGGTCCAAAAAGTCAATAGTGGATCTTAAGAGAAGTGAAATCAACTCACCTGTTGTGGACAAGGTTCCAGCCCGCAGGCCAGTTTTGTACAGTGGGCAGATGTAATCTGCCGCGTCGGGGACAAAGTTCATCTCGGGTTCCATCACCATGACGGGCATGGGTGGGTTCATCTCTCCTGGTCGCGGCTCGGTGATCACCATCTTGTCGTTGTCCCAACGAGATGCATCCATGAATAAACCATGGACCAGCACGCCGTCCTTTGGCGAAGGAAGCTTTGTTAAGAAAGAAAAAAGAAAAAAAAATAAGACAACAAAATTAGAGTTCAAACCTTAACTTTCAAAACTTTCCTACAGATTGACTTTCTTATTCAATTTTGTAAAGATGAAGGAGCTGAGCCAGCCTGCAAAGGTTAATTTATCTGCGCTTTACAGAGTTGTATTGGTAAGCAAAGTTTTACTGTTTAAAATCCCCACTGAAAACAAAATAAAATAATAAATGAAAACATGCAGAGGTGTCGTTTTTGTCAGTGTCTGATCAATCCCAAAAACAAATTAAGACCAAAATTGAAAAAGGAGATGAAATTTAAATAATTCTCGGCAGGTTGGAGGTACCTATTTGATAAGTTTACCATGTTGACTTTCGAAGATTTTTTTTTTTCTTTTTTCTTTTAAGAAAGTTGTCTTTAAAAGCAAACTATTAAAAGGAATTTGTTTTAATATCTTCAGCGTAATTGGACATGAATGTTACAAAACATAAACACAAAATCAAGTAGCATGCAGTTCACAACAGGAAAAAATACACGCTCCAAATAGAACTCTGTTCACATATAACATTAAGGCAACAAAATTACACAATTAATGATTAAGAAGTGCAGAAACAAAAAAAACACCTGAAACAGATGTGCTGGATTAACTTTCAGAGACCAAATAAAGAGCATGCGAAAAATAAGCAACAGGACAGGGGCAAGAGCAAGCACATTCCATTTTTTAGAAAGAAGTATTTTTAAAAATTGTTCTTTTTATTCTTTACTATTAGTGAGGTGCTGTGTTTCTAGTAGAGCCCTATTATTATAAATACCTTATATTATTGTGATTATATTTATTGTTATAGTTGGGACAAGAAACGAGGAAGGAAACTTCTTGTGTTGGTGCATCGTGTTCGCCATCCTGATTGTGCAGCCGTGTTGTTTTTTCTCGTATTCAAATTCATGATCCACACTGAGGCTGGATGAGCAACAGTCTGGTCCTTTTCTATGACATGTGAATTGGAACTATCATAGTCACTGTGTGCATAGGACCCTGACAAAGATGGCCGCACACTGTGAGAAGGTTTGAAACTCAACATCAAAATCTGACACTTCTCGGAAAAAACTCAAATGGTATTAAAGGGGCTGTGTCGTCATGATCGTAGTCTGCCTGTTTCTGGGCCCAGAAACATGAATTCTCACCCAGTTACTGCACGCGCCCGCCTCGACCGTCATATCACAAAGGGCGCCGTCATTATTATTCTGTGGTGTGACCGCCACTCGCGCGCGTGACCTCCCAATCTGCTATTGCACGCACACACGCGCGAGTGGCACGTGCAGTAACTGGGTGAGAGTTCATGTTTCTGGGCCCAGAAACAGGCAGACTACGATCATGACGACACAGCCCCTTTAAAAGTGAAGACATTCGAAAACACCAACCTTGAGATCAATGTAATGTGATGTCTTAAACATTTTATATGTCGAGAATCTGTACCTGCACCTCTTCTTCTCATGTATTTGATGAGCAAATAAACCCAGTTTTGAGTTTTGGCAGGAAGTGCCTGGTTTTGGCATGCGTTTAGGTAGATCAAATGTTTCTCTTTATTATTGGTGATTGTGGTAGGGAAAACTCAGAAGCTTCACAGGCTCACACTCAGCTCATAATTCAACACATTTACTGACTTTCTGTATCTCTATGAGTAAGGCTATTTTTTTACGATAGTTTTTCATCGTTGACAATATTGGTTTTCAAAAGAATATTTGGCTCTAGAGTAGAACAAAAAAAGTAATTAAGTAAAAAAAAGTAAGTAATTGAGAATACAAAAATAGATTGAGAGGGATGAGGTAAGGTGGGGGGATAACTGCAAAAGATGTAGTGACGTTTTCAATATTTTTTTTTTTTTTAGGGGAGGGGGGAGTGAAGGTGCTGTAGGAGGGTTAAGACTGAGAAGAACCAGTCGTGGGGTTAACTTCTTTTGTTATTTTATGTTCGATTTGACACCGAATAAATCATAACAGATTTTTCTTTGTGACTATGCATGTATCGCATTAATAATAACCATCAACAAACATAGCTAATGTCATGAATGTGAATGCAACCTCACATGACACAAAACCACTGTTAGACCTCTGTGTCATTATTACGACAAATACAAGTGTTCCAGATTTTGCCTTCAAAAATACAAGTTCACCGGTTAGTTAATATCCATGGTAACGACAAACGTTAATGCAATCCATCATCAGACGATCAGATCCAATGTCCTAAAAGTTCAAATTGCATGCACGTATCAAAGGCAACTGTCCGATCATCAGCGGAAAAATGAACTCGCAAAGATTCCTGCTGAGCGTCTGCCGTCTTCATGCACACTGTTGGTGTATACCGCTCATTCTGATGGTCGTAGACTATAGGTATGCTTTCTTAATTATCACACCACAAAACAGCATTCAAAACTTTTGATAAAAGAGGATACCAGTCTAGAAACTTGGCTGGAAACTTGTTTGTTTTTTTAAGTCCGCAGACTTGTGTAGTGGACTACCATACTGGTGTTCATTAAAACTGAACGTGTATTTTAGATTCATAAAATTTGTCATAAGTCTTGATTTTCGTTTTCTGGCTATGGCCGTTGCTGTGGTTCTATGCGACTTTTTAAAGAAAAAAGCCCCATAAGATATGAAAAATGCAACAGTATGGATTGTATCACAAAATGTAACCTGGTCAATGTTTTAAGCATTGTGGATATTTGAGACCAAATTCAAAAGAGCCGCGTAGAGGTCAATTGTTGCTCAAATCACACAGGCATGCAACTGCTGTTTGTCAACAAAAGAGGACATTTCCAGTCACAGCAAGACTTCGTACCGTGTTTTTTCAATTTTCAATGGCCCAGCTGAGAAACCCAAAACCGAGGAAATCAGCGGATGATGAGTTGCATGCCTGTAAGTCAGCTCGTCGCTTGTTCTTCAGCGGTCTATCAGAACTGCCCCTTAACCAATGCATGCAATTTTCACTTCAAGACATCGACATGTTTATAATAAAAGCATCACACAGCATGTTATAATATTAGAGTGCTCCAGTTCACCAAGGCGGACAACTCAGACACACGTTGGTACTCACTTCGGACCCTGGTTCGGACTCTGGCTGCTTTGGGGGGTTTATAACCCGTGATGGTGGGTGGCAAATTGGCGAGGAGAGACGGGGGGGTGGGGGGGGGGGGGGGGGTTCATGTACATGAGGCGTAGAGAAAAATAGCAGTCAATTATGTTAACCAAAAATTAGTGACAGTAATTGCATGCATGAATTATCCAACTCAAAACAAAAATATATGATCACATGCAAGCTGAATTATAGAAATAAATCAACTCAAATGTTATACAAGACTCTAATAGGCTTGGGATGTGGGTTCGACTCCCTCCCGAGCAGCCTGTGTTACTTATTTAGCTGTTGTTCCCCTTTCTTGCAGTCTCAGAAAAAAAGAGTCGAGCCCAAATACACATCAGTATTAGGGTCATAATATTATTAGTCATCACACAAGCGTGAGTGGAATACGGAAAAATGTAGTGCTTCTGCAACCCATAACCAACGAGTCCGAAGGCCAAGTTGAGGATATGGGACACAGATGCGATATATATTTTTTGTTTTCCGCGAGTGCGCGTGTGATAACAAATTTATCTTCAAGCAAACTTGACGCTCAATAATACTTGACGCTTAATAAAACTTGACGCTCAATAAACGAGTTAGAACAGCGCGTTATAGAACAGGGTGTGATATGGGCCAAGCAATATAGATATTATATCATACTCTTGTTGCTATGGATTGACCAATCAGAATCCAAGATTCAAGTTTGCTTGAAGATAATTTAAGTCACACAAATATGAATTTGCAAAAAAAATAAATAAAATAACCCTGACCCAAATATAACATGTTACGCAAATACAAATTTTGGAAGAAGATAAAAAAAAAAATATAAAAAAAAATTGCTGAGGAAGTTCCATCATCTTACAGCATACTTGGATAAACAAGGGTAAAAACTAATGCAATGCGTTTGGGGCTTGACAAGTAATGATTCCATCATTAACAAAAGTTTCTCCTTTTTTTTACCAGACAATGTGAATTAAAAAAGATTAATGAGAAGTCAAAATCTACAACAGACTTATTTGAACCCAATGAAAAAACTGTGAGTTGTTAGCTGGGATAAATGTTTCAAACTCGACTGGAAACTAACCTGAAACAAATGTAATATTTTGTGAACTCTTTCTTTAAAAACTCACTAATGCCAAACTAATGAATGCCTAAATAAAACTCAACTAACTTGTTATGGGGGAAAATGTTATGGAATCCCAAATCAAAAGCACAAGAAACTGTTTGAAAAGTATGTTAAACTGATGTAAAACTCAAACTATAATCAATCTTTTCACTAAAACTCCATCTTCTCTTTACAAACTGTTTTCGTCAATACCTACGGGAAACTTTGGTCCACCAATAATCTTTGCAACTACGGTCTGAATTATCTAACTGGTTTTTAGGTTTTTAGTTTCCAGAGACTGTCTAACCTGGGTTTTTTAGTTAACATATCTTGTCTCACCTCGGTTTCAACTTTGTGTCTTTTTAACTGAGCGCAAGTTAACTTACTGACCTGTCAATCTTAAACAGTTGTTACCAAAGATTCCCATAATGCCGTATGTATCTCTTAATGTTCCCATCAGTCTCTCTCTGAAAGTCCGTCAGCCCAAATTTGCCTGTCTACTCTAGGTTAGCTCGCCAACAAATGTCCTGAAACAATTGTCCCAACTAATCTGTCTGTCCATTATTCTATAGACTAATCCGGGCAGCTTGTTCACGGGCGTTTACAACACCGCAGCTATGGCCGCCGCAGGCGCGCGTCGACGCACTGTGAATCCTCCATGCTGATTGGTACATATGCGCGCTGACACGCTATTGTCGTGTCGTGCGGGCGTGTGGCGGCCATAGCTGCGGTGGTGTAAAACACAGGTATACATGTCTTTCTGTCTAAATTTGTCTATCTATATACCCTAGGCCCACTAGAAACATTGTTAACACCAATTGAAGTCTTTTTTTTATTTTTTTTTATTGTTAACACTGTCTCATCTAGCTGTCGGTCTCATCTATCTAAGTGTCGGTCTGGCATTTTTATTTCTTTTTCTCTATTTTGGTTATCTACCCTAAGCCAATGTTGAATCATTAGGTTCAAAGCAATTCCATCGTAAACGCTGTCCTGTTTGTCAGTCCGTCTTTCAACATGGATAGCGCCTGTCTGTCTGTACCCTAACCTAAAAATATATAACTGTTAACAGAAGACACAAGGTGATTTCATTGTCAACATTTTTCCTGCTCGTTCGTCCATCTTTCTACAGCATCTGTCTGTATGTCTGTCTAGCCTGGGCTAGGCAACCTTACATCATTGTCGACACAGATGCAAAGTAAACCCGTTGTCAACAATCTGTCGAAACAAATTGTCCCTACAAATCTGTCTGTCCATCACTCTGAACAAATCCTTGTCTAACTTTTGCCCCGTCTACCCTAGACTAGCTTACGTCATTGTTAACACAGATGCAAGTGATTTCCACTGCCTCCTGTTCCTCCTGTTCCTCATCTGACTTATCCCTATCCTGAGAAGTCTTTACTTCTTTACCCTGACTACCTGATCCCTGAGACATTGGTGGGAGATAAAATACACACATCGGGTTACACGACAAAAAACTTCCCTGCAAAATAATGCCGATATCATGTTGTTATAGAAATGTATACCCTTCTCAAAGATCCATCTGTACTTTCTGTGCGGTAATTTTTTTTTCATAAGCAAGTCACGGATGTAGTTTACAGGTGAAAAGCTTTATCATATCAGATACTGCATGGAGGGAATTGAAGGGCTTGGCAAACAAAACTTTATTTTGTTTTTGTTGTTGTACTTTTTTACAAATGATGCAATTTGTTGTTTTTTTGCATTGGAAATATCAGACAATTGAGTATACAGTGCTTCTGCATCAGTGCAGGGATAAATTTGACCACTTTTTGAATTAGTTTTTGGATAAATTTGACCACTCTTTGAATTGCTTTTTGCAATTTAAATGTTTTGTAATTTTATGCAATTCGCCCATCACAAGGTCCAAAGGCCACCCGAGGTGTGGGCTATGTTTTTTGAACGGATAGAAACCTACCCCAATGCGCAGAAACAAGACATGGCGAGATATAAACGCAAGTCTCTTCACAGCTAAGCTAAGAACAGGGAGGGGCAAATGAATTCGTTGCGGGATAAACATAATTGCCTCTTTCCCTGTTTGAAGCAATTATAGTTAAGTGTCTTGCTCATGGACACCAAGTGTCATGACTGGGATTCGAACTCGCATCCTGATGACTTAAGTCGCCAGAACTTGAGTCCAATGCACCAAACCGCTGGGCCACGACACACTACAAGCTACATGCAAGAAATATCGCTGAGTTTGCTAGTCTGGCCCAAGAAGAGACTACTGATATTGAGGATGATGATTTCACTAGCTTAGATATCGAGGTTGACTTTCTACTGGGGACTTACCTCCTTGTCCGAGTCAGTGACCTGTCCAAATGACAGCGCCTCCTGTTGGGCGGCTACTGTGGCCTGGTCACGGTAGTGAGGCAACACCGTGAAGCGGAACGTCAGCTGGTCAATCGGATAGTCGTACTTACGAGCGTGGTTCTGGAGTGTACCGGTCAGGAAACCTTGGTGGGAAAAACACCATTTTGTCAGATTTTCTGTTTCTAGGTTTCCCTTGATTGGTGGAAAACAGAAAACAATGGAAGACTTTTGGGACTCTAAGTCGGGCCTGATTGTTTCGTTCTTGAAAGGGCAAGGGCACTAAGGCATTTTCTTCTCGATTAAGGGCACCTCTATGAGGAAATTGCAAATTTGTACTGAACATTTCAAGGGCACCAAGGCAATGACCAGGGGCAATGGAAACGCTTGCCTCTGTTGCCTCCATGAAGTATCAGGCCTGCGAGGTGGCAGCAGACTAGGTGGCTGCATGCTCAGAAGTACTACTGAAATTTATCTGGTAAGTCTGCTGCCACCTAGTGTTTCAAAGTATCCCTTTGCAACCAACAGCAAGTGCGACTGTACAAAAATTAAAGAAAAGACATATGAGCAGATTTTCTTTTCTTTTAGCCAAACTGCTCACCTTGAGGGAAGAAGAATCCAGACAACCAGAATGACTTGGGCAGGCCATGCACAATCCAATGCTGTTGAGATAAGATATTGAAAAGAACAATTTGTACGTATGTTCAACCACTAAACTCTGTAATTACAGAGAATGAATTGGTGCAAAAGTGATTAAATTAAATATTATCGGGTTGCGCAAGTTTGGGTTGTGTCCTTTTCTTTCCATCAAAAGCGGGTCAAAATCGTCGCTGAAATTTTCAACAACTGTAAGATTTCATGGTTGTTTTTCCCATTGCACTGTGTACAAATTGTGCCCTCAGGAAGTCCTGGCTCTGTGGCTCTTTTGTAAACATGTGATGTCTATACAGATCTGAACACAATGATAAAATTTTCGGAGAAAACTGACTTGCAAATAAATAAGACATTGGTGAGTGATATCAAGAAAACTCCCATATACCAGCGATTAATCAAATATAAAACGCCCAACTCACCCCGACGAAAGCCACCCTGAGCTGCAGATCACGGACCCAGGAGGCGAGAGGCTTGAGCGACGGGTAGGCTGCGTTACTCCACATCTCAGGCACCTGGTTGTTGAGGAAGCTGTGGTAGACACGCTCCAGCTCCTCAGACATGACCACCAGACCCTTGATGGCTTTCTGGATGGTGCGCATCGAGTCCTTGGGGCAGAGAGAAGAAAAATAAAATATATACAGGTGAGGGAGGCACTTTGGAGATTCATGATGTCACTTATCACACTAGGTGTATTCACAGAAAACCTTAGCTTCGAGATTGTTTTCTGACTGTTATTTCCTTGGTCTTTTTTTGTTTGGGGACTCCATCAGTGATGTCACTGCTTTCCCTGGAGCCCCTTAGTCATACAAAAATCACATCATAAAAACATCAAATGAGAAACTATACATGTACGTTGATAAAAGAAATTAAAAAATGAAAATGTTTTAAATCTTGTCATCGGCAAAGTTGGTACTGATAAGAAGTATCCTTAAAAATCATCTTTGCTTAAAATGGTAGTTTCTTCAAGAAAGTTTAAAATTCAAATCTTTTATAAATCTTGCTTAAAAGAAGAGACACCAATGAATTGTCTTGACATATGCTTTACCTTGATGACTTTCAGTAGAATGTTGAAACGATCCACTTCCTGACAAAGCACGGTCGTCAGGGAATTAATGCGTCCCTTTGGATCCACCTGAAATTCAGTGAACAAATGAACAAAAAAATAACAATCATTTTAATCTTTCAGACAAAGCTTCCCCATTCACCTTCTAAAATACAGGATTTGGTTCAAAAAAAGTTTTAGTTGTTCTCCTTTTATCGATTTTAAGAAAAAACGAATCTCTACAAACAATTTCAGTGTTTTCCCTGATGCCATCAGAAGCCATTCATGCATTGATAAAACAAATCTTGTTAAAATTATTCCAAGAACAGTCTTTACCTTAAACATTTCCTGATACGCCTGCTCGATATCCAAGACGTCTGGCAACCTGGAGAGTATGCTCTCAGCCAGTTCATAGACGATGTCATCGTTGCTCATACCACTACCTCCTGAGGCCATCCGAGGCTGGACCTCCAAGATGGTACTAATCAACTGCTGGGTCTCTTGCCGCTAATCCCGTCAAATTAATTAAACATAACAACAATAAGGAGTTTGTTCTATCACACCGCCTCATTTATCATCCATGTGCTTCCTGGCACAAAACGTCATGTCAGTGTAATATTATTGTATCTTGTACAAGAACTGCTTCTTACTAAAAACATTCATTGGGTTTTGTACATATGGGATAGTTCTAGCAAGATGCAATATGCACTATTAGTAGTTTCAAACAAGCGTGTAATGTGGAGGTTTTATTGGTGAAACTTTTTTGCAGCGACACCCAGAGGGCACCAAGGCAATGACCAGGGGCAACGGAGGCAATTGTCTCCCTTGCCTCCGTGAAGTATCAGGCCTGGACACCACAATAAGACCTCCACAGTTACGAAGCCATTTGTCTGTTAGTTCTGTCTCAGCATCTGATTTACTCTTCAAGGGTAATTTTTCAAAGGCGAACTTCCTCAAGCGTGTCAAATACAAATTTCAAAATGAGCTGGAAAGGAATCATGACTGCCGAGTATATTTGAAGTAAAGTGGTGTCTTAGATTGTCTTAGATTATGTCACATGAAAGGCTTAATGAAAGTGTGCCTGGCAGAAGGTCAAAAGCAATTTACGTCTGTGCTTCAAGAAAACTGAGTAAGACACTTCAATAGTCTTTCTGCAGTTCATTAGTTGTCGTTAGGAATTGTTGTTAAATTCAGAGTGGAAAGGGCTAAACAAGATAATTTTTAAATATTTTTTATAGTAGCCATTTTATTGCTACAACTTCTGCTGGGGCAAATCATGATACTTTGTGTACTGTCAGAAGGTCGTAGAATCCATTGTCCTTCTGCGTGACAACAGACGATGTCATTATGTCAAGCGTTTGCGCTTTAAATCAGAAAAAGAAAGGAAGCACTTTCAAACACAAACGAGCCCCGAAAATATGAACAAAGTTTTTTCTATTTTTTTTTTTTAAATTTTTCCCAACTGACCTGGAATGAAATGTTAGCGTTGTCGAACATAGCAAAGATCTCTGGTTCATCAATGATGGGCAGATTCTCAATGTAGTTTCGATATTCACCAAGAGTGTCCAAGTCAGGACAGTAGTAAATACCTGCAGTCGAGAGGATCAATAATTAATACCAAGAAATCAGCTTGATTCCCCTAATGACGAATTTACGAGGAATATCTGACGTTCAGAAACCCGCCGCCAAAAAATTGTACGCGGCCATGGAATGTTAACCCGGTGAGATTAGTAGCTTCTGACAGGTAAAAACTGAATTATGGAGCTCTGAATTTTTTTTCCGCCCCGGAAATGCAACCTTATGTTCAGGGCGTCAGTGTAGTATTCATAAAAAAGTGAAGGCAGATCCAGGGCTATCCCAGATACAATCAGACATAAATTCCAGCAGTCAAGGTTATCTAAATTAATACAAAAAAATCAGCTCCATTACCTCAGAATTTTTAATTTTTTTATACTGGTAATGCAACTCAAAATAGCAGTCACAGATCCAACAAAAACTGTAAAACATACATGCAGTCAAGACTAACAAAATAATACCAAGAATTTATTATTTTATTATGATTTGTTTTCTTCTGGTGTCGGCTAAGACGAGGGGATCGAGAACTCTGTTTCTAATGCACCCTGATATTTAACAGACACAATGAGGCCATCCTTCTTCATAGCAGCCGCAGATACAACATAAAAATTGTTATGGCAAGAAAATACTTTATAACAATCTGTAAAAACACCTCTCTCATGAATGTGTAAGTTTACGCAATTGCACACAGATCCAGTCAGCAATAATGGAGACCAATGAACACACTGGAATGCATTTCAAACACGGCTAAATTGAACCCCCACTCCCTACCCACCCCCCCCCCCCCCACCCAACACACAAACTAAAGATGACAGCAGTTATTTTGATCATGGATAAGCTATAACACTTGGATCCTCCTTACCAGATTCTGAATACTTGTACTCTAGATCTAGGGTCTCCGGGGCGAAGAACCTTCTCAAGACGGTGCGTAGACATCGCTGGTCCCAGACGTCTGTTACACGACCACCATATGTTATCTACAATGACAAACACATCCAAACAAGCAGTAGTTAATAGACGGAACATTTCAGGTTGGGGGGGGGGGGATGGGCTTAATGGGACTTTCGCTCTTGGGGGTAGGGGTAAAATGAAATGTTTCAAAAGTCCATCATGGACTTCTTGCATCTTCCTTGTAACTTCTGTGATACGTGATTTTTTGTTTCCTGGTTATTTACTTTGTACGCTGTGTCTACTATTATACTTGTCACTTATTGTATATCAGTATATG